>JANIJN010000089.1:0-23394 GCA_030557975.1 Soucietia sequanensis | reverse complement strand
ACAATGACTTGTGTTACCCCACCGATTGTACCACCAAATAAATCTTTCAAAACTTGGTTTTTATCTTGAGTGAATGGTTCTTCCTCTAATTCGATAGGCATACTGTCTTTGTGGTTCTAAAATACGTTGCATGATAGAAAAATATTGTTTTTTTACTATAATTTTTTTTTTTTTTTACTATAATGAATATATATTTAACTATAAATTAACTATATACCGTCGAAGTAGCGGGGATAAAATGATTCAAAAAACCCCTACGTAGAAATAAATGTAGAATTAGATGAAAAAATCTGCTGCGAAAATAATCGTGCAGAATTTGAAAAACGGTTTGATTAGGCTAGTAGTAGCCTATATTTTGTAAGTAGATAATAGATACGATACCATAGAAAGAGCTGACCCACGAGTCAACGCAGGAATCAAGTAAGATACCATAGAAAGAGCTGGGAGAAATCGTAGAAACTTTTGTCTTCCTCAAACCGTGGTAGATCACGCCAAATCTTAAATCCGCATCGAGTGGCATCCTGGCCGAGTGGTCTAAGGCGCCAGGGTAAGGTCACCTTACCATATAATCCTGGTCTCTTCGGAGGCGCGAGTTCGAACCTCGCGGATGTCATTATTTTTTACATTTCTTTTTCTCGTTTCACTTCACCGACAATTTTAGTTTTTTGTCATTTTCTCCACAAATACTTATATCCTGCATGAATTGGCAATACCCCAATTCGAGAAATGGAAGAAATAAATCGTTGCCCCACATTGAATAGTATCACATCGTATATATAATTTAAGTCCAATGTTAGGTAAATTAATTCTTGAGCGAAAAGGCAGAGTTAGTCCATCACTCAAAGCTTTCACTCGAGCGCTAAGTTTGAAAGGATTCGATAGAAACTCAATAACCGTGAAGTTCAAAGAAGGAAATCTAGTTCATTTTAGTAACATTTTCCTTCGAGACTCTTGCACTGCAAAGGAATCGGTTGACCCTTATTCTAAACAAAAGTTATTCACAACATCCAAGATAGTAAAAAATCTTAGCTTAGCCGGAGCACCTCACATTGTGAAGGACGTTAATTCTGATGAAGAGTGTCTTGAAGTCGTTTGGGCTCAAAATGATGGTTCAACTCAAACATCAATATATACCGAGTCTTTTTTGAAAAACCATTCGAATAAGAATGTGGTTCATCAAAATTCGGTGTTGAATAGAACAGAATGGGATAATGAAGTCATCTTGAAAAATTTAAAAAATCTACACGTGGATTATGTCAACTATTTAGACTCTAATTGTACTCATTTTGATAAAGTAATAAATAATTTGAATAAATTTGGAATTGGATTTATTGACAATATACCAAATCCAGTTATAAATCCTGCTACCCAAGCCATTAACGATGAAAACATACTCGAATGGCCAGTATCAATATTGGCTAGCAAATTTGGCTATATCAAGAAAACATTTTATGGGACTCTATTCGATGTAAAAAATGAAAAGGAAGAGGCAAAGAATATAGCAAATACCAACACCTTTTTACCTTTACATATGGACTTGCTATACTATGAATCACCTCCAGGGCTTCAGCTTTTACACTTTATAAACAATTCGACTATGGGAGGAGAAAATGTTTTCAGTGATTCGTTTGCGGCTGTACTTCACATCAAAAAAACTGATCCAACAGCATACGAAGCATTAAAAAAGGTTCCAATAACATATCACTATAACAATAACAATGACTACTATTATTATGCAAGACCGTTAATTGTCGAGGATGCGCACGATACAAATCCCATGACCAATGATCATCGTTTAAAAGAAGTCAATTACTCACCACCATTTCAAGGACCTTTACAATTTTCAACAATTTCAGAAAGTGACAAAGATTTGATGGATGACTTTATCAGGGGTTTTGAAAAATTTGAGGATTTCGTGAATGATCCTAAAAACCAATACGAAGTGAAAATGAGAGAAGGTTCGTGCGTGATATTCGACAATAGAAGAGTACTTCATTCAAGATTGCAATTTTCAGACGCAAACGGTGGAGATCGGTGGTTGATGGGCTGTTACATTGATTCCGATGCCTTTTCATCGAAATTAAGAATGAGTCAAAAACTAAACTTGAACCCATGATTCATGTTTACTGTATAAATTACGTAATTTTTTAGACTTGATATACACTTAATGCAAAAATTTTCGATACGGTATACGGATCTTTTATGGTGATAGGAAAGCTTATTTCAATGTCGTCTTTTAAATTACAAATGTACATTTAGCTAGATAATTAGCTATTTAGTTTTAAATATGATCCAATATACAAAAGGAACTTGTTAAAAGTTCCTGAAATTATCATTATCTTTCTTTCTTTTATTAGTAGCCATAACTTCCATAAGATCTGACTTGAGGTTGAGCTGGAACTCTAGGAGCTTTAGACCCATCTTTCATATAACTTTTGAAAGTTTGCTTAAAACCGTTACACAAACGAAGCATATTTGGATATGAGAACCCTTTCAACCTATAACCATCTCGTTCGGTCTTTACATGCCAAGTGACGATTGGTGTATTAACATTGACTTTGAATAATAACAAGAACCAGCCTGGAGCTTTATGATCGAAACAAAAAACATAAGCACTGTTTTTAGGATTGGCCTTAGTATACGATTCTAACCATTCATTGACTTCTGATAAAGTACCCTCACGGAATTTTGGATGACGACACATTTCATTAACATGTTTAGCAATTGTTTGCACATGTTGAAATATCAATTGATCTAAATCTGCATATATTTGACGCTCAACAATATATTCTTTTCCACTATTGGTACCATTTTCTTTTATACTTAAATGTTGAAATAAATTGTTCGCTACTTTCCAAGTAACAGTTAAATATTCCGGACCTTTGGAGGATGGACGAAGAACACAATCACCAACAGATTGTGGAGCTAAAAATTCTTCTGCTTGTTTATGATTAAAGTTGTGGAACAATGGATGTTGAATGTTTCTAGTCTTAGCCAATTTAGCCCTTTCTTTCGCGAGCTCTTTCTGTCTGTCTGCTTCTTCTGCTTCAAAATCCCATTTGAGAGGCTCTTTATGAAATTTAGGAGCTGACGCCCTCTTTATATCTTCTTCTAATAAACTGAAAGCCCCACTGAACCTATCATAGAATGCTTCTAATATCACTGCTTGAACAACTTGACCTTGTGCATAATCTGCATTTCGAGGTATGTGATTTTCCTCGACCATACCGCTTATAAGAGAAGAGGTAGTGACCCTCAAAAATCTTATTTTAGAATCATGATCACGGTAGTTTTTACCAACTTTGTTGATAGTGACTGGCGCAATTGTACCTGTGGTAAATGTTTCAGAAGTTTCACCTGTCAACATTTGAAAAACTTCAAAGCTTTCCAAAATGTGGAAAGATCTTCTCAACTCTTCAAAATTATTTACAAGTTCTTCCTTAATACTTTGCAAGGTTGCATACTTTTTCTTACCAAATTTCGTTTCAAGTTCTTTACCATATGCAGTCAAATTCAAATCGTCCACTTTATTAACACCTTCTTGCATTAATTGATATATGATACCTCCTTGTTCTTCTATATGTGCCATGTCTTCTTCATCAAAATCAAGAGCATCTGCTGCCATTTTTCTGGCCAAGTCATAATCCTCTGGATGAACTCTAGTAGCATCTAGTAATTCAACTGATGAATCTCTTATTGATAAACCTTCATCATATGGGATATTTAAAAACGACGAGCAATTAATGAAGACATTAGCGGTACAAAGTTCATTTTCAATAAGGTCACTTCTATTAGCTAATGTTCCTAGCTTTGAGTTAACATTCCTTAAGAGCCCTGATGCTTTACGTGGTCCCAAACCAGCAACATAAGGTAATAATTGAGCAATGGATGTATCACGAAGAGCTTCATTAATTTCAACCCCAACCATGTTTACGATGTCAACGAAGACTGATTCAATGGCTTCTCTAACCAAATCATTGGGAAGAAGTGTTTGATATTGGTGAAATAATAACGACAAAATATCATCTTTCAAAGCAACATACTCTACCAAGGGACTTTGAACGTAACGAGCTAACCCAACACAGTATTTGACTATGGTTGGTTTGTCAGAAAGCTCCACTGTGGCTCTCTCCGAATTTTGAAATAATCTAGCTGTTTCGTCTTGACCCCAAATAACCGGAATCAATGCATTAGCAGGTACGTTTGTCAATTCCTCAGTATTAACGGTAATATTGTTATTAGTCACGAAAGATGATATTATATCATAGAGTTTCTTTGCTGTCGCATTAAAACCAGATACAACAATGACATCTGGTTTGTAATTACGAAGATTTTTATCATAAAATTCTTTGAGTTGAAGCATAAAACTTTCTTCACTTTCTCTGTCTTTGATAGGATTACTGTCAGATTTGAATAGTTCGTCAATCTTACCATTCTCCCTTACAAAGGCACCTACGACGGCGTTATCAAAATCACCTTTACCGACCGACAAAGCAAGAACATTTGGTTTTGTACCTTTATCAAATCCAAATGGGGTGAATGGGGCTTGATTGACTTTAGCGTAAAATGCTTTACGAACTTCTGCAGTGATCAAACGTTCACATTCACGACGCAAGTCTTCTTTTGTGTTCAAAGCCACCATACCAGTGAGTCTTTTAAAGGCCAAACTCAAAGCAAGCTCTCTTTCTTTATTCCACTTTTCTGAAATTTCAGAAGAGCCATCGGATTTCAAACAATTGAATATCGATTGATACCAACTATTGTAATCTCTTGTTTCAACTTTAATAACAATCAATCCCAAGGATTCAGCTTCTAACATTCTCAATAAAACATTCGGAGAGCGAACAAGATCGGCAGGGGAGCGGTTCACAGCGTATTTTATGTCAGAGTATGGACTGTGATTTTCAATTGTTGTTCTTCCTTTCTCGGTCAAAGCAACACTAACGGAAACGTAGTTTTTGTAAGTTTGTCTTATCTCATATCTGATTTTAGGATTGTGAAAAATTTCTTCTGCAAATGTTTTTCTGACAGCATTCAAAGCATTTTTTGGATCCTTGAATATTATTTCATCATCTTCAATGAACTTTTCAATCAAATCTTCAGGAGACTCAAGAGGATCGTCAGTTGCGTGAATTCTGTATGGAACCTCAAAATTTTTAGAACTTTGATCTTGGACATTTTCTCCAAATTCTTTTGCTGTGATACCATATGCTTTAACAACATCATATAAGATATTTGACCTGATTCTTTCGAAGACTGCAAATTTGGAATGTTTTTTATTTGATTTGCTTTCTTCGTCATTTTCGTTTTCGTTACTTTCATTTTCATTCTCTGCATTTGACAATTCTTTTATTTCTGCCGAGTAATGAAAATTCAAATAATCGTGTAAGTCTTGGATGGAAACCATCGAGTCCAAATACTTAACATCTTTCACTAAATCGTCATCTAAGTTCAATTGTTCGATCAACTTTTGAATATTTAGTCTTTTCTCATAAAGAGAATGATACTCGATGTCCAAACGAATGATACGCCATAAGTCATCCTCAAATAATAATTTATGAACAATATTGCTTATGCTTCCATCAGGGTTTTCAATTTCTGCGGAGTATAATAGGAAATCACGACGATGAGCCCAAATGAAAGGTACTTCATATGCATCTTTAGATATGAATTCAACTACTTTTTCTACTGCTTGTTTGAACGGTTGCTCTAACAAACCAGAAGCTGTACCACCTTTTTCTTTGAAAAGAATGCTTGCAATCCATTCTTGTTCCTGTATCAAATCTTCGCCCTCTAAATCAATATAATTCAAATTTGCACGATATTTTTGAAACCTTTCAGGCGTATCTATAATACGAATTAAATTATCTTCCTCGGTTAACATACGTTCTTTTAATTCTGAGTATTCGAAAACTTCATCTAAGGCGGTAGGCTCTAATTCACCATTACCTTCATCTTCAATTTCTTGAGCTTCCAATGCCCATTCATATTCACCACCATTACCAAAAACTTCGAACAATTGTTGTAAACTTTCTCTGTCGACGTTTGATAATTTGGAAGTGTCTAGTCTGGGTCCTGTCTTTTGTTTTCTTTCTCTCTGTTGAATGGCTTTATGCTGACGAGCTTCATCTTCATCGGAAAACTCATCATCTTCGATAAAGTCTTCGAACTCATCTAGAATATTACGTTCTCCCACGTTATTGGATGTATCTTCAACTTCACCTTGTTCTATGTCATTATCATCTTCGTCTGAGAACATGTCATTCAATCCACCATGTCTGGATTCTTTTGCTGATCCTACTTCTTCGACTTGATCTTCATCTTCATCAACTTGAGCTCTTTTAAGACGTTTGAATTTACCTGTTGAAGCCTTTTGGGTAGGTCTAGCACCTGAATTTTCTAATAATAATTCCAAGTCATCTTCATCTAAAGCATCGTCTTGATCTACCTTGGTGCTTTCTTTTTCTCCTTTGTCTCTCTTTCTTTTTTTGTGTTTTCTTTTTCTGTTGCTTCCACCGATATCATCCTCTGCATCGTCAACGATGAATCCTTCACGAATTTTTTGAGCTTCTTCGTCGTTCTCATCATCATCCTCTTCTTCAGACGAATCATCCATCACATCATCGCCATCTTCATCGGAATTGTTTTCTGACACATCGTCACGAATCTCCTTTTCTTCCTCTAATTCATTGATAGCCATCTTTATCTTAATTATTCACTAAACGGGAAGATATAAAATCGATATAAATCCTATACTATAGTGGATAAATAATCAACTGTATAATCGTTTATAAATTGTCAGTCAATGAAAAATTGGTATAACCTCACGTTAATTACCAAACAGTATTTGATTCTAGGTAAGTATATTAATTAGTCAAGTAAAGTTTGAAGTACAAACTCGCTTCGTAGTTATCAGAAAACTGTAACTGTTTTTCACTAGTCTATGTTATTTTCGACATTTTCTCATTTGCGGGTAACTACCTGGTGTCCGGATGTTTTTCTCCTACAATCAATCCTCTCTATTCCTTTTTATATTATACTATACATATTTTACATGGGTCCCTTGGTGAATCGAAATAAGTTAGCGGGTACTGTACATGAATGTCTCTATTTTTCACCATACTGCCTGTTTAGCTTTTGATTGAATTGCCTGTTTTTATCGTTAATGTAACTGGAAACGTCACTCTCTTCGTCATTGTCTCTACGCCTTTTCATGCGTCTTTCGTTGGCATCCTTTATACTTTTAGATAGCGAATTTTTAGAAGACTCTCTTGTTTTATCATGAAAGTCAAAGTTGGAAATGTTGTTGGGCTTCAAGTAATCGTCCTCCGACATGTCGTACTTCTTCATCAAGGCTTGTTTTTGTTCTTTATAGTCATCTTTACTTATATCAAGATTCAGTATTTCTTTTTCGTAGGACTGCTCTGCTAATTGATCAAAATTATTGTAACCAACTTTTGCTTGTTTCGATTTGACGGCTTTCTGTTTCTTTTCCCAACCTTCCCATTCTTTTATAGACCATTTCAAGTTGTTTTTCCTTTCAAAGTCTTCTCCACGTTCAGTAGCCAATAATTTATCATTTTCGAATATTGCTTTTTCTTTTTCTTTTTCCATTTTCTGTATGTCAATTGATCTTTGCTTTTGGTCTTTGTAATCCTGAAAAAGTTCTTGCTTGTTGAGCCTTTCACTATCCACCTTCTTTTGTTTCAATTTTTGTAGTCTGGAGAGTCTATCGAAAGCTGGTTTATTTGCTTTCGTGTCTGACCCATTGTCGCTCATGGTTCGAAGACTTTATGATGATGAATAAGAATGCATTTCGTATATACGTGAGCTTCATGAGATATTTGTATTTTTTGTTCTACACAAAAAAAATGTAATATTAATTTTTCGCATTTTCTATTATCACTGCAAATTAATGAAACGACTTATACAAATCCTTGCATTACTCTGGTTATAACTAGCTGCCACTTGTATTGTATACCAGGCTTATGTGAACTTGGTAAGTGTTATGACATCGTGTAACATATTACTAGACTTTTTCGAAGTCTCATACATTATAATTTGGAAGATGTAACTCAATTGAACAAATATGTTGGATTCTCAAAGTTTTAGGATTTTTCCTATAAACCGGCCTACTTAGTATTTGAGAGACTATGGAATACTAGTTGTTCCAATGTCCTCTTACTCAAGATATATCAACAGTCCACTGTTGCAGCAATCGTTAGATATAAAATAGTGGTGCGATCCGAGAATCGGTAAATCCTGCGACCCCCCCGGATAGACTTACTAGTGACCCCACAAGAATTTTTCTTGAGTATAAAATATGAACTAGCTGCTGTTCTTACAATCGGATGAATATTCATTTTAACCCATCTATCTTCTCCTTCAGTAGCTGCTAGTATTAATAGGTATACACATACACATAAATATATCAATTGCAAAAAAATGTCTAACACGGGAACCACCACCTCACAGCTTTCAAAAGAGCAAAAGTTATTAGATTATATTTTCTCATTACCCAAAGATCAACTAGAAGACTTGAAAGGAAATCCCATCAAAATTTTAGAGACTATTGATGATTATTCATACAACAATGAGCTTTTGAATATGAACATCGGAGCTTACAAGGGCAAAGTGATCGTGGATAAGATTAAGGAGAGGAAACCAATGATCATGATAGAATTAGGAGGTTATGTTGGCTATTCAGCCATATTTTTTGCGAAGGAATTACCGGATGATCCTAATAGTAAATACTTGAGCTTTGAATTGAATCAAGACTTTGCTTATATTGCAAATCAGTTGATTACATTAGCTGGTCTTTCTCACAAAGTCGAAATAATTGTTGGTAAAGCTACAAAAAGTTTGGTGAATCTTGAAGCATCATTGTCTAAAGGAAAAAAGTCTTATTCTGCAGTGGACTTTGTTTTGATTGATCATTGGAAGGATTTATACGTTCCTGATCTTAGGGTGTTGGAGTCATTAAATTTGATCGCTCCTGGTACAATTATTTGCGCCGATAACATATATTCTCCAGGTGTTCCACATTATATCGAGTACGTTAACGGCTCACCTGAGGAAAGAAGAGAGTTTAATTATGATACTGAAAATATCAATGGGAGCAAGTTCATCGGTAGATGGAATATTTTATACGAATCTGAAACAGTGGCTGTTGACAATCCCAGAAGTGGTCAACAAGATGCTGTAGAGATCACGGAATGCGTAGAGTATTTGAATGGTTGAACTACAATTATATCAATCGCTTATGAAATGGAGTGTAAAGTTGTTCGATTATACTTTTTTGAATAATTCATGTGACGTGATCTTATTATGAAAATCTGCAGTTATCTGATTTTTTTTGTTTATCTGAGCCGATCCTGTATATAAGTAGCTGAAAGTTTCCAAATCAAAAAAGTCGATTGACATATATACGTAGATGATATTCAATTACATTGAGCTGAGTAAATAAATTGCAATACGTTATGACTAATTTGACCCCCTTATTCACCAAGTACGTCAGCATCATTCAAGTAGAGTATGATGACTCGGCCAAACAAGATTATGACCTAAAACTAAATCGGAATTCAAATGAAAAGCAGCAATACAAAGTGAATGATTCATTCATAAAGGAGTCAAAAGAATTATATGATCTTCTTACAAGTCTAAATCAATTCACCTCACAAATAAGATCCCCTTATCTATCAACAAATGACGAACTTTCCAGTAACTCAAAACTCTCGAATGTATTGACTATTGATGACAAGAATAAAATAGATCAAGAATTTGAGTATAAAATTCATCAATCATATGAAAAACTAAAGATACTACAAACATATGAAAAGAAAAGACAAGATTTGATACAAGAAACGAAACCAAATAATTTCTTCAGTAGTATATTTGGAGCTGCTGATTATGACGACAATGATTTATTCGAAGCTACCATTAACACCCATAGGACCCAAATTCTAAAGTTTTTGAATGAGACTGCTAACTCATGTAATAAATCATTTGAATCAATAAAAAGAAAAAGATACGAAAGAGAGAAACAATTGAGTCTTCTAAACTTTCAGAACATTGAAGATGATTTGGACTTAAATAATATTGATGCAGACGGAGTCCAGCCATTCTTTCCACATCAAACTAATTTCAATGATCTGATAGAAATACAAGAATTGGAAGAAAAAGATGCATCAACAAATCAGTATAGTCAGCAATTGAGTCAGGAGCAAATACAAGAACTTGATTCTGAGAATCATGAGTTCTTAGCTTTGAAAACAAACCAACTACAACAGGTCGAAAAGTTACATAATTCTATGATTGATATCGTTAGTTTACAAGCAGAATTATCGTATCAGTTAGAAACACAATCTGACCAAATCACAAATCTTTTAGATAATCAATCACAAGTTGAAATAGATTTGAATATGGGTAACCAAAACTTAAACAAAGCGACTAGTTCTAATAAGAAAGGTGCTAATATGATTATAGCTACATGTCTCATTTTAGGATTTTTAATCCTTTGTGTAGATTACATATCATTTTAGTATAAATGATGATAATAATGATGTCTCTACTATTTATTTTATATAATTCTTTATTCTATACTCAAAGCAACTCAAGTACAGTACCAGCACCTACAGTCGCACCTTCTCTTCTAATCACCACTCTTCCAAGTAGCTTACTGTCACTAAATTTCGCCAATGGTAACGGTCTATCACCTTGCACTTCTATCTCAACTATTGCAGTATTTTTAGACACCAAATGCTTTTTCTTTTTCTTTTTGAGGTCTCCTTCAATATCGATTATTTTTGTAATTCTGGCTGGAACGTAAGAATTATTTCTAAATAATAAAAATGGAGTACCTACCAATAATGGTTTATTCATGTTAAATAATCTGATTCTTGACGTGAACGATCTGACTGATGCAACAGGAGAATCGCTTTTCAGAATTAAGTCACCTATATTAAGTTCATCGATAGACTTGTTGGTTAATTGCTGTAGTTTGAAAGAAATCGTTACATTTTCCCCACTGATCGCAACATCGACAAAATTATCTTTCATTTTCAAAGACTGTACTTGTAAATAATCATTGGAAGGGGATATGACAACAGTCTCACCTGGTTGAATATAACCCGAAAGGACCTTTCCTTTCACCCCAAATTCGGAATTTGAAATTTCAAATACATCATTCACCGATAAAGTAAAATCCTCGCTTGAAACCTTATTGCCCAAATCAATTGGGACAGATTCATTTGAAATTTCAACTTTTTCAAGATACTTGATCAATGTAGGTCCCTTATACCAATCGAACTCTTTGATGCTTTCTCTTTTGGCGACATTTTGACCTGTTAATCCAGAAATAGGAATGAATGTGATATTCTCTTGTGAAAATCCAACTTCTTCTGACGAAAGATATGCTGTTAGCTGACTTTCTATTTCCGTGAATCTTTCGTTAGACCATCCTTCTTTATCTAATTTATTTACAGCAACGCATAACTTTTCAATGCCTAAATTTTTCACCAATAATGTATGCTCCTTTGTCTGTCCATCCATTTTGAATCCAGCTTCAAATTCACCATTGATAGCATCCACAACTAATAATGCAACATCTGCTTGCGTGACACCACCAATCATTTGAGGCACAAAATCTTTATGTCCAGGTGCATCGATTGCTGTGAATCTAGTGGACGAAGTGTCAAAATCTGTTGCACATATATCAACGGTAACACCACGGGATCTTTCTTCAGTAGTTTGATCCATAATCCAAGCAAGTGCAAACGAACCCTTACCTGATTTTTCTGCTTCTCTCACTAGTTTATTAACAGTCTTGGCATCGACTACTTTCAAATCATATAATAATCTACCCATCAAAGTAGATTTACCAGCGTCAACATGACCAATGACGACAAAGGATTTGTGGGGTTTGCTATAAAGACTGTTGGTAGATATTTCTTTTGATATATCAACTTTTTTGAAAGCTTTGGTCTTTTTGGGAAATGACTTTTCCTTTTCTACGTTTTGCTTTGGTGCATCCGAAATTTTTAAGCCCTTTAAATTATCTTCAAATGCATTTCTTTGTGCAACAAGTATCTTATCATCTGGACTCGCTTCATTAAAGTTTTCTCGAACTTTTTTTGCTGATTCTATATTGATTTCATGGTTAGTAAGCGGATGAAATAAAACGTTAGAGTATCGCCTCCTCTTATTCCGATTGTCACTTATATGATGCAATATCGACGACTCGCTTCGACTTCTCTTTCTTTCAAAAAAAAATACTGATACTGAATTATCAGGATATTGCAAAGAATTTTCTTTGTCTATCGGGATTTCATAATCAATTTTTGGTGATATTGAGGAATGAGATTGAGACGGACGATCCTTAACCTGTATCACTTTTTGAGTTTCTTGAGGTTGTGCAATCAAATGCCACTTGTGATCTCGAGATAATTTGGTAAGTCCTGCTTTTCTTTGTAGGATGACTCTCTGACCGTCAGGTTTTGGTGATGTGGATTGTCCCTTCAATTTTTCTAGAATCTCTAAAGATTTGAAGTTTTTGGAATCAACTGATTGTGCCCTCGCAGATCTTGCTTTCGTTAATGCTGCTAGTTTTGACAAAGACTTATTATTTTCAAAGTTAGACTCGTCGATTTCGGATTGCTTTGCTTGTTTTCTAGCTAATGCTATTTGCTGTAATTTCGAAAGTGGTTTCTTCTGTTCATCTTTTAAAAAAAAATTATTTGATTAGAAATCTAGAACGTTGGGTTAAACACGTATTAAAAATTTTGAGACAAGGTTCAATAATACATCAGATGTTTCCAGGAATTGTAATGAAGTACATCCAAGAAATGAAATATTATTTAGTCATTGAAACGGAATAAGAGCAATCTAAGTGAAAGTGTACATACCTTTTTTTTTGGGAAATTTGGATTTTAATTCTTCCACTGACTCAGTAATATCATAATAGTTGTAGTATAATGCTTCCTTCAATGATAAGTCATCAATAGTATCATTATAGGTTCCAATCGACTGTTTGAGTATGGGGAGTGAATCGTATAGTTTGTTATATTCTTCATCATTCAAGCTATCCTCATTGAAATCTTCTTCGCCTTCAGAATTGGCATAATCGACAAGATCGTCTTCGTCAAGCGCAGCCATGGTATATATTCTATATATTCAAAGGTTTATGATAATGAAGAAGGAGGGTTCAAAAGTCTCGACTACATTTAAAGGCAAAATTTTGAAATTTATGCAAAGAATCAAAATTTTGCGCACTGCAAGAAAATTGGATCCTAACATCTTTCAAATCTGCACATAAAACATGATGTCTTAGATCATTACAACATGATGTAACAGAACATTGTGACTTGTATCAAAAGGCTAACTTCAACATCTTCAAGGCTAGCTTGATATTGTGAACAATCAAAAATTAAAAAAAAAAAAATAATGACATCCGCGAGGTTCGAACTCGCGCCTCCGAAGAGACCAGGATTATATGGTAAGGTGACCTTACCCTGGCGCCTTAGACCACTCGGCCAGGATGCCACTCGCTGAAAAATGTTAATTTCTATCTATTATCAAAAAACTAATTATTACAAAATTTATTATTTTGTGATCGGAAAAAAACAGCTCAAAAAAGTTTCAAAATTACAGTTTTTCGAAATTTCGTGGGACAGCTCTTTCTATGGTATCTTATCTATTATCTACTTATAAAATGTAGGCTACTACTAGCCTAATCTAACCTTTTTTTAATCTGCACGATTATTTTCGCAACAGATTCTTTCATTTAATTCTACATTTAATTCGACGTAGGGGTTTTTTGCAACCTTTTATCCCCGCTAATGCAACGGTATATAGTTAGTTTATAGTTAAATATATATTCATTATAGTAAAAAAAAAAAAAATTCAACGGTATATAGTTAATTTATAGTTAAATATATATTTATTATAGTAAGAAAAAATAAAAGGAATAAATATTGACACGATATAGAAATTCAAGTACAAGACAAGGCCTTCATATACTTTTGCTGATCATTCATGTTGCTATTTACTTTTGTCGTGGTGTGAACCGATCTAGAGCCACATCCCTTATATTTGTAAAAATTGAATCACATAGGTTTTAGTAAGATATTAGACCTATCAACATCAAATTCGTCTAAATCACATCGATGACATTGAATACAAAACAGACTGGGAGTTAGCATCACAATATTTGGACCTTTCCTTTTTAATTATCAGGACTGATCCAATGAATGAATTCTATTGACATACCGCTGTAGCAAGCAATTTGATTTGAGACTGAAATATCTCCCGCTAATTGATTTATTTCTACCGCAACATGACGACTATCTAGTTAAAGCTATTTGAGTCTGATAAATTTAAAAGGATATCTTGCTGATAGCTGTTCTACTAATTATTCACCTATTTCTCGAACCGTGAAATCTCTGCTGTAATTGAAGTATCAACGATAAACAAGTCGTTACATAAGCGCCTGTCGGTAATTTTCAGAATCAAAAGTAGTATTTTTCTTTACATAAACAATTCATTTTTCATTCAGTTCGAGCGAGAAATAGGTAGGTAGGTAGGTTGAGAAGCAATGACAAAATTTGAGATTATTTGTTGTGCCACTATCTTCAAAATATTCATGTGAGCCATGAAGAACGAAATAAAACATAAAAAACATGCCAAATTGTCATCAATAATCACCAAAAGTTAATTAAAATAAGATTATTTGTGTGTCATGGGATATATTATATGAACTCTTTAAGATTTATAGTTGAAATCCAAGTGAATAATGTGATCATAAATTAATTCATGAAGATCTTTTAAGAATAATTTTACATTCATAGATATAAACAAATAGCATGTATAAAGGTCTAAATAATCACTAGATTAAACTATAAATTAATATAAATTAAATAAATCAGCTTTTAAGATATCAACAATTGTTTTACCAGCAGCAACAACTTCTTCATCTTGATATCTTCTACCACTTAATTGTAAAGCAATTGGAGCACCAGTAAATTCACTTGGTTTATAGTTATCTAATTCTAATTTTTCTAAATCACTTTTAAATTCATAAGTATCATGAGATTTATCCCATTGATCAATCTTTGGATCTTGAAATAAACCAGTTTGGAAAACCAAAGTTGGTAAATCAAGGATATTAAATAATGAAGTATATGACCAATTATAAATTTCTTTTGATATTGGTGCAACATTATTATAAGTTGGACTTATAATAAAATCGATTTTATTTTCATTTAAGAAATCAGCATATTCTTGTTTTAATTGATCTCTGATAATATTTAATTTACGATTTTCTTCAACAGTAATTGGTTTTGAACCTTGACCATAATTTAAATTCCATTTTGTTAATTTTGTTAATGGTTCACCTGATTCTGCTAAAATTTTACCTTGAGCTGCATTACCATCACAATTATACATTTTATGAACAACATCATAAGCTAATTTAGTTTTAATTGGTTTAAATTCAACAATTTTAACACCAGATTTTGATAATTTTTCAACCGTGTCTTTTAAACCTCTTTGAATTGGAGGAGTTGGTTTAACTAAATCATCATCATACATTATAGCAATTGTTAAATTTTTTGGATCAGGTTTTTCTAATTTTCTCCAAGGTAATGGAACAACATTACAATCATAATCCCAAGGTTTACCTTGATTAATATAAATATCCATCCAAAAATCAATATCATCAATTGATCTTGTCATTGGACCTTGAACTGCAGGTACACTTTCTTGACCTGCACCACCAGAAACACCACCAGCCAATGATACTCTTTTAGTGGTTGGCCTTAAACCAATACATCCACTAAAAGCAGCAGGAGCACGAATAGAACCACCAATATCACTACCAATACCAACTGATGAACCACCAAATCCAACAATTGAACCTTCACCTGATGAAGAACCACCACTTGATAATTGAAGATTATGAGGATTTCTTGAAACACCAATAAAATTATTATCAGAATCTAAATGCATAAGAGTTTGAGGTTCATTTGTTCTAACATAAAATACCGCACCTAATTTTTCTAAAATTGTAGTTGTTACAGCATGACTTGATGGAATATTATCAATTTTTGAAACATAACCTGCATGAGTTGATTTACCTTTATAATTTAAATGTTCTTTTAAAGAAATTGGTAAACCATGTAAAGGACCAATAGTTTTACCATTTTTTTGATAAAATTCATCTAAATATTTAGCTCTTTCTAAACCTTCATTAATAAATAAATCCAAAGCACAATTTGTAAATTGATGAGCAATAGTAGCTCTTTTAGCAAAAGCTTTGAAAACTTCAACAGATGTCCATTTACCCTCGGCAATATTATTTACAATATCAATTGAAGAAGAATCAGTGAACTTAATTTCATCTTCAGATAATAATTTTGAATCATATAAATATTTTAATGGATTAAATTGTTTTGATACTAAATTATCTATAGTATCAGGTAATTCAACTTTATATTCATCTAAAATATTATCTTGTAAATTTTTTCTATAAGCTTCTAATTTTGGAATAAATGATTTAAATTTTTCAGAATCTTCATATTCAAGAGGATCATTAACGAGGAATGATTCATATGATACTGACATATTTGTACGTTGTAGGGGAGGAGAGGGGGAGGATATATATAGCTTGTATTAAGCAATTGACAAAGAAAAAGGAAATTAAAAGTTCTTGGGTGATAAATTTATTATAGTCAACATGACTGTACGAAATTTTGAAAAAGGGGATGTTATACAATATATATTTAAAAAAAAAAACGGAATAATAAACTAGTTGATTTCTATACAATCAAACATTTTATTGATAAGGTCGCATGAAAACTGAGTATTGTATTACGAAATAAATCCAACGCATTGAGATACCCGATTGGGAAATGCGATTATGAATGTTATAAAAGAACCATAAAGAGAGGAGTTTAAAGTCCTTTTTAGTGCTTATTGAATAATAGTCCATATTAAGAATAATATATGGTTATTTCAATTGTAAAATGTATAATAAAGAAATAAAAATAAGAGTTCAGCTCATTAGTGAAAGAAACTAATGATATATTCATTTTTATAAATCAAATGATAAGAATATAGAAAAGGGTTTTTGTAAGGTAATTAGATGAGGAAAATGATAAATTTTAAACTTTAAACCCCTAATTTAACGCTAATTTTACTTTATTTGTCCAAGGTATATCAAAGTAGATAGTAGATAGTAGATAGTACCATATATTCAATTTAGTTTATGTGAGTTAATTATTTGTGGGAATGTCATTATACAAGCTATATATCATGTAATCTTATATGTTCTTTTTTATCATAGTCAATTTTACAATCTAGTTAATCAATGATGAAAACGATTGCTTATATATTCACTTGAATTAAAATTATGTAAATTGTATATAATTTTGTTTTCAGTTAATGTAATAAGTTTCTCAATTATAATTTTAATGATATTTTTCTCAATTTTTTATAATATTGATCATAATTGTTGAAAAAGTAACAAATATTTTATATTTTTACTAAATACAATTTATGTCAAGGCAAATATGGATTATTCGATGTTTGAACTTTTATCAAGTATGAATTAATTACAAAGAATACATATTTGTGAAATGTATTCAACTCAATTATTATGATCAAAATTTCATTTTATAAAATCCTAATGAA
This sequence comes from Soucietia sequanensis, assembly GCA_030557975.1. Lineage (NCBI taxonomy): Eukaryota > Fungi > Ascomycota > Pichiomycetes > Serinales > Metschnikowiaceae > Soucietia > Soucietia sequanensis. The sequence goes on along the minus strand of JANIJN010000089.1, from coordinate 5,709 downwards.
TTTCATGAATCTTTCTAGATTTTTTTAAACCTTACTCTTCAAAGGTATACTAAGTCTTCAAGTATACGTTAACGATGGTTAAAAAGAAAAATCTTCAAAAATCTTCATGTTTAATTTCATCATGACTCACTCGTTTATGTAAAATTTTATTAATGTAAGTGACAAAAGTATCTATTAAAAACAATCAAAAGTAAATGAATATATAAAGAAAAAGAATTAGTACAATATTAATTATCATTCTTAGAAAATCTAAAGAATGAAAAGGGAGAAAAGTAGGTAAAAAAAAGAGGTGTAAACTACTTTAGTGCAAGTAATGAACCCAATAACATGAAGTAAGTTAACATGGAGGAAAGGTATATGAGGAAAGGTACATGAGGAAAGGTACATGAGGAAAGGTACATGAGGAAAGGTACATGAGGAAAGGTACATGAGGAAAGGTCCACGAGGGAAAAGTACATTAATCTTTCTAAATTAATGTAATGATTTTTTGTATGTTAGTGTGTATGATTTCTTGTAATGATTTTTTGTAATGATTTTTTGTATGTTAGTTTAATTTATTCATAATCAATCCAAATATCACCATAATATTTAAATAAATCAGTAACTCTTTCATCAAATTCAATAAATTGACCAATTTGAGTATTATCGGACCCATCAGAAGTAGTACCACCAATGGAAGAATAAGCACACCAAAGATAAGAATTACAATAACCTCTATCCATAATCCAACCTTGATTTGGTTCCTCCACTAAATTATCACATAAAGTTTCTAATTTATTTTTAAATGGTGGTATAACTGCATGTTTTAAAATCAAAGGATTTTGAAAATAAATTTTCATTTCTTCTTTTGATTTTAAAAATTTTAATCTTGATTTTCTATTAAATTCTTCATCATAATTAACCACATCGGATTGACCACAAAATTTAAACCCGGAGTTAAACCAAACTAATGATTTACCATCTTCTCCATTAATATGACCCGGATGAGCAGAACAAATTTCATGAGAGAATTTTGGTTTACCGTTTGATTTAAGACGATGATCCATAGGAGTTTCTTCACCAATGGCAGCGGTAAAATATTTATTAAATTGATAATTTTCATCACCGTTAATGGCAAATGCAAGCCAAAAAATTTCTTTATCACCATAAACTCTTTGAGTTACCGCTTTGAAGAAATTTAATTGAATCATCATTAGGATTGAATTAAAATGTTGATTTCTATCGATTACCACTAATCCACTTTCCATAAAATGACCCATACCATCAAAAAATTCAAGATTTATTGTATGTTTTGTAATAATGGGGATATCAAACATAGCTGAATCAATTAATGAAGGACTTAATTTTTTAAAAAAATTAATATCAGAAATTGGTCTAAATTCAGGAGCAGTTCTATCTTTATAAAAATAAGCCCCTTTATTAACATAACCTTTTAAATTAAAAAAAAATTGAGGATTTTGTACGAGAACAGTATCAGCATCAATTAAAATATATTCTTCGAATGAATTAAATTGAGCCGCCAAAAATTTATTGGCAAATTTATCAAATTTATTCTTATAATTATCATGAATGACATTATTTACATTAACGAACCAAATTTCTTGTTTTGGTAATCCACCATCCATTTCATCAAGGTAATCATCGGGGAAGAATTGATATATTTTTTCAAAAGATTTTGGTAATGCCGAGAATTGATCACGAGCAGCATGAACCAATTTTCTCTTTGATTCTTTGGTTAAATTTTCATTATACACGATTTGAATCGGGTACTTATTATTTAATGCTCTTAATAAATGTAATAATTTAACGGTATCATCCACGTGTTGATTACCGATAGATAATACGATCCCCTTTGAATTCATAGAATTTTTAAAATCATTAAGGAAACATGATTTACCGTTGGTTAATTTTGATTTAACGTTAGCTTTACCTTTACCATTATGTAAATTTGAATTAGTGGGTTCAAAAACAATGGAATGTTTAACATAATCACGATAATTGGGAGGAGAATATAAGATATCACCGGTCCATCTTTCAAAAATGGGGAAACTAAATGATAACCAGGGGTAAATTCTTTTTTCAAGATGTAAACAAGAATCAATTGAATTTGTATTTAATAAATTTTCTTCTAAAGTTGATTTAAATTTTGATCTTTCACTAAAATTTTTTGAATCTGGTGATGTCTTAACCAAAGCATTAACGAATTTTTTTTGATTATTTATAAATTTATTTTGTTGATTTGATTGAAATTGATTATCGGAGGTAATATAACATTTATTAAAAATTCTTAAATGAGAAACATAATCTGTCATACCTTGTTCAGAATTTTGAGTTTTTGACCAAAAATCATTAAATTTTGCTTTAATTCTTTCTTCAACATCGGCATTAACTTCCATTTTATCTTTATCGATATTATGTTCATTGGCTAATTCATCCTTGGCTTCATTTAATTTATCATTTCTAAATTTTTCAAATGCAAAAGAATGTCTCATTTCGAAATAAAAATCTTTGTTGGGGTTTAAATACCAATTTATATCTTGATTATATAAATTATTGAAATATAAATCACATCTTTCACCGAATGATAAATCAGATAATACACTATTAATATCATGATTTTTAAAAATATAATCATAATTGGTTGAATGAGAATCAAAGGGACCTCTAACATCTTTAACTCCAGTATGTTTATGATAAAGTTGTATGGATATATTATCAATCAATTTATTATTATCATTAATATTATTATTATTATTATTATTATCATTATTAGTATTTTCATCATCAAATGATTCATAAATTGAAGTATTATTTGATTTATTTGAATAATCTTGTTTATACTGAATAATCCAATAATTTATACCAAGAATCCAAATGATTATTAATATATATAATGCGATTCTTCTTTTGGGTCTTTTATTTGATAAAACCACCGGTATAATTGATTCTATAACATCAGATTTCATATTTGATATAGGGGGAACGTGGTATTAAGTGATGAATGAGTGAATAAATAAATGAGTGAATAAACAGTGAATAAACAGTGAATATATTTGATTTGTGTAGATGATATGATATGAATTTATAATTAGATATGATATATGATATATGATATGATGATATATGATAATGAAACAAGGTAGTATATATTGCTATTTATATCTTGTATTCTTTTTTTAATGTTCCTGTATAAGTTAGGGTGAATACGAAAAGGGCAAGAAAGCGAAGGGCAAGGGATGGGTAAGGAAGAATAAGTAGATCTAAGGATGTATGAGATATGTATGAGATAGGATGTATGAGAGGTATGTAGATGAGGGTGAGGATGAAGAAGATGTAGATGAGGATGTTATAAGGGGAATATTAAGAGAAGAGACAAATAAAGTATAATTAAAAGTTTAAAAAAGGGAAAATCGAGAAATATAAAAGAAGATATAATTATATTATTACAATAATATGAATACATTTATAAACGTAAATAAACATAATAATATATACATATATTAAGAATACATATATTGTACAAATTAGATCAGCGAGGGATGAAATATGAATGGGAAGTACAATGGATACGGAATAGAAAGCACACCCAACCATCGCTAACACCAGAGAAGACAACGACGGGCCATGAGCAATGATGCTTGGAGTGCGTGGGAATAAGCCATAACCCTCACCCAAGGTGAAATTGGAGATAGATAAGAGTACCAGAGTACCAGAGTACCACAGTATTACCATATGGCCCAGATGATGTCCTACATCAGTCTATCAGTGTATATATCACTGGATGTAAGTAGCCTCCTCGTGGATCAATAAACTACATCCTGCACGTGGCGACAGTCCCTGACACAATCCGTACACCACACTCTCTCATACACCACGCTGTTCTCTACTCTACTCTATCTACTCTATTTATTGTCTATTTGTTGTCTCTCTATTATGTGTTTATTATGTGTTTATTGTGTGTTTATTGTGTGTTTGAGCACAGCCCATCCATGTATTGTCTGGTGTCAGTGCCTTGTTCCCGTCTTCAGGGATCATAATACCTACATATCCTTATCCTCTGTCTGACTCTTTTGTGCCATGTCTCCCTTCCCATTTCCCATTTCCCATTTCCCATTTCCCATTTCCCATTTCCCATTTCTCGACATTTACTAATTAGCCGTTATTTGTTTGTTTACTTTATTATTTATTATTTACCTATTTATTTCTTTATTATTATTTATTTCTTTTGATTATGTCATACCCTCTCTTGATTACGTCATCTTATGTCTTCTTTACCCTATCTTCAATCAATCATCAATCATATATTGATCCCATCTCTCATATTCATTCCGGCTTTTACTTATTCTTATACTGTCCTTTCTTTATCTTCTCATTATTCATACATAATTAATCTTTACTCTATCTATAATATAATGAATGTATTGATGATATCTCGACTTGAAGTGAGAGTCCTGTAAATAAAATCTTGAACAAGTTATAATCCCCCAGGATACGGTGCTGCCAGTGATTGGTCTATAACGTATACCAATATATCTCTGATCACGTCTAAACGCCGTCACTACCCACTAAACGACACATCAATTCATACTCGCCAAACTAAAGCTTAAAATATGGTTCGCCCTAGAGTAAATAATTTCACTGTATACATGACTTTTGTGACCGCAAAAACAAAAAAAATGATACGATAGAGAGTTAAAAAATAACAGACGACCTCGGTGAGGATCGAACTCACGATCTTGAGATTAACAGTCTCACGCCTTAGCCAGCTTGGCCACGAAGTCATTTGCTGGGAGATTTTCATTGTGATGAGTGTCAATCACGCCATGTAAAATGAAAAAAAATGAGAGAAAAGTGGGCAAAAAATACTTATTTGACATTGACGCAGATTCATTTCTCACTATTAGTGGCGGGTTATTCTAGTAGCAAAGAACTTCCACTGTGCAATCATTTCATAAATGCTACTGAGTGCGAAACTGAGTAGTATGGTGGGAAACCATATGTAAATCTCATAAGCCTCAAATACACAAATTTACACACGTATCTCCAATTACATACAACGCGGGTTTTCATATAGATTTTCCCTTTTCGACGGTATATATCTAGTTAGTAAATAATTTAATATATATTCATTATAGTAAAAAAAAAAAAATTCCCCTTTTGTCCCCGCTAATTCAACGGTATATAGTTAGTTTATAGTTAAATATATATTCATTATAGCACTTAAGGATTCTTATTATAAAAAAGACAAACATTTCTTAAATCATTTACTTCATGAGCTCTATTTTTCTCAAGCGGAAAGAGAGTACCTTGATGCATGGTTTACACTAATGAAGCCTCATATAGTTCATACACATCGGTTTACACGACCTGAACGTTTTGCTTATAGTGACTTCAACAGCCTTATCTCTAATCCTTCTCCAGACAGTCGCAACATTCCTCATCTAAATGAATCTCTTTTTCAAAGTCTTAGTTCAAAAAGGCTTGAATCTGAGTTTTCAAAAGATCCGGAATATTCACAGAATATTAACCATCTTCTTCCGGTCCTGAATCAGAAATGGTCTTCCTTTTGGCATAGCCTTAAAGCTTTGTCTTTCTCTTTGAAAATTAATCCTGATTACACATATTTATTCAACAATGGTATTGCATTATGGAAATTCACAGCGGATTCCAAATGTTATTTCTGTTGCAAAGAATTCAATGACATCCCAG
>JANIJN010000088.1:0-23912 GCA_030557975.1 Soucietia sequanensis | reverse complement strand
AACATTAATCTAGAATATTCTAATAGGACATTTATTGTCCTGCATATAATATTCTAGTTTTTCTGGTGAGACTTATTGAATACTAGTAATATGTAAAACTACAATAGTAATATTCAACAGTTTCTCCTTGTAGGTGTAAATAGAAGATTTTGGAGGACTTATCAATCAAGATGAATGATTGCTTAAGAAGCGACTGTTGAGGTTAAATTATAGACTAATGCATAGTCATCATGAACCCTTCTACTAGTTTAGGAGTACCAAGTCTCGGTAATACATGACTATGATCCTCAAAGTGAGGAATTGAGTAATGCAGACAATACTTTAAAGTAAGCTTCACTTTTTGACGGTGATCTTCCATGTTAGCGATATTCATTACTCTAGACCCTGTTGATATGATTCGCTTTGATATTTGAAGCGCTATATTCCGATTAGCCAAAGCGGATCAAAGCATGTTTACGATGCACCGTAATTTCTTAATAATTTCAGCTATGAAATATATGATTCATGATCTTCCTTCGTTTCTTGAGAAAAGAATGATTGATTATGAAAAGGAGGATACAGAGGATACTAAAATTTACAATCTTTACGCCCTGTGTATTAGAAATGTTATTCGACTTTGTCACGCAGCAGCTAAGCCTTGAGTGCCTCGGGTTTTGCATCCTAACCCATTGCACCTCAAGCACGAAAACTGTATTTTACATCATATAAGTTTCTTAGTCGGTATGTTTGGTATGTGTTAACATGATTGCAAATATTTTGAAATTAAAGAGTTGTTAAAGATAAATTTTTAGATAACGCCATCAATTGATGAATAGAGTTTGTAGGATATGACGATAAAGTTGGTTATAATAATACTTGATGAAACTAGCCATATACATTGATGATATCGACTAAGAAACTGATTTCGTAAGCAAGAGCGTTAAAGAGACTGAAAGAATGTTGAATAGCTTAGGAGATTGATCTACCCGCAAGAGGATATATCTACCTACTTCTAGTATATCAAGAAGGGTATTAGACTAAAAGTGAAAATAAAGAACTGTATCTAAAGAGATAAAGAGATAGTGGAATAACACTTTAAGCTATAGTGAATTCCCGAAAGAGTGTTAAAATGACTTTTTTGAAGCAAGGCTATAAGAGTTTGTAAAGCTGTGTGGGCGTTGAAGTTGCTAATACGACGTTTTAATGTACAATATGCTTACAAGATGATGTTTTCTCTTCAAAGTATTAGATTATTTTTGACCGAGAATGATATGAATAGTCATATCTTAGTTGAAAAGGATATATTGAACAAAATTCGATGGAACTTAATCCTTCGAGAAAAAGCCATTAGATCAAAGTTAAAGATTGGGATTAGCAATGGTTATGTTATGAAACAAGTTGAATAAGGTCATTTAATGGAATTAGTCTTTATTGAAATAGCTACTCATCATTGATATTTGATAAGCTAGTTTGTAATTCCAAATTGTTTAGAAAAGTGAATGGCACAAATAAAGGAGGTTTCCCACCTCGTAAAGAGAATTTCATATTAGTAAGTAATCAGAAGATATTATATATTGTGACATAATAAATTAGATATCAATGAGATATTAGAAATAAAAGTGTTTATAAAAATAGTTGTACAGCTAGAAGTGTTGAATTACAACACTTTGAAACTTTGTTTCATATGTGACAACGATTATAGTGTATTTTGAATATTTGAAGTATAAAGAAACTATTTCATGCACGCCTATCTATATATGGTAATAAACTTTCTCAACGATTAGCGTCACAAATATCACTGACCAAACGTGGTGACTAGAAATATTCTTTTTTCAACATGTTGTTCATTATTTTCAACCTAATAAAACTTGAATTGCAATTAGATCATCATTCATTAATATACATTTGCGAAATGTACTTCTTAATGATTGTCAAAAACATGATATAACCATTGCAAATTCAGATTGTATTAGCATTTCACCTTTGGGAGTATTGTTTTGCAAATTTTTGACTATATTTTATTGGAAATTACAAATTTTTTAGTATTTTGATAAAAACAAGGAAAAAAAAGCAAAATATGTTATATCTTAGGATTAATTTAGGTAGCTATGATATCCCATAAAATTGACTGCGATAAACAAATGGTTTCATGAAAAAGTATATAACCCGACCAGATCGAGCTTGTTCATATCAAAAGAAGAGAAAGGAACAAGGTACTCAGATTATTGAAATGAAGATTGTAAGATGTTCTTATAAGTTAAAAGTTACTAATTTAATCTTTCATACGAACCGTTTAAATGAAAGTGACGTGTTGCAACACGAACACATATGTTACATGTGAGATTGACTCCGTGATCTTTGCGACACACTCTTATTATTATACGTTATTAAAAACTTCATCAAAAAGTTGGCAATGTTTTTACATTTGCGTCAAGCACTTTAAATTTTGAGTGAGTGATATGGACGAAGAGGCGAAAGTAATGAATAATTTAACCTGATATGACGTAAAGATACAAGAATGAATTATTCAAATTATAAAAAGTTCAACTTTATAAAAGGTTAGGATGAAAAGTAAATGAAAATTTGTTTTCTATTTTCAAGTGTTATTTATTGCTGTCTGGAGCTGACAAAAATTTACATAATTCCAAATAGTTTTAAATTGTGGTAGAACTATACAAAAGCTACTTCACACCAACTACAATACTACGTGAATCTCAAGTCAACATCAAAATTAAAAAGTAGTGGAATATGAACATGCTACAAATGTTTTGTCCCAAAAAAAGGATCATGGCAAGAAAAGTTGTCTCAAAGTATTGGCATTTCGAGTTCACATAGGTATCGAAGAAATAAGTATCATCATAAGCAAATACGATAGTGCTACGCAATATGAAATATCTACATTCTACAAAATAGGTAACAAATAGTGGGCCTTACTATATTGTTGACTTACTTTAGTCAACCTTAGCATTATATAATGATTCGATTGAATATGAAACCTTTTGCTACGTTTCGCTGAATGATCGACATTTCTGTAATATTAAAAGCCTTGGCGAATGATGAAATCATCCGAAATATTAAAATTTGTTGAGGCATTTGAAAACGATGTCATTTGTAGTTAAAACTAAAAACAAATCAAAAGCTTAACAGAACTAAAGCAGAGTTGTCAAAATACTTTTCGAAAGTTAGGACCTGTTCGTGAAAAAATACTTCGTCTCAAAGTATATATCCAACAAATGCTTTCGGGGTTTAAATTATCAACAAGAAACCAACAAGGAAAGCTTCAAATCGAACATTGCTAATTTTTTATTTGAAGTATGGGAAAAACGTCAACTTACTAACCAAAACTATCGTCAATTACATAACTGCCAGTCTTAGAATAAAATTCCATTGACTCCTCATAAAATTTTCTGTTAAAGTTATATTTGATGCAAGAAGGTGAATTCGATATTGAAAAAGTTAAAAACTTTTTACTGTATTTCATTTTTTTTTTTTAGTTTTCTATTTTCTTATTGGACTTGTTAATGAATTTTCATGCTTCAAACGTTGATTCATTTGAAAATTGATCATCTATTTAGATCCAATCAGAATTAGGATTTAAATTTAGTAGTCTGGTATACATCTAAATTATTATATAAATGTATCAGCGGAATTGAGATATATAAGTGATAATTATTTTCAAACGAAAAGACCAGGTAGGTTTTGCAATTGGAATTCGATAAGATAGAAACATGAAACGTGAGTAAGTTCATGGAAACAAAAGCCATTTGACTTATTGTCTTTGCTAGAGAGTCGGCAAAAATGTTTTTGAGTGAAAATCCAAACAATCAGGCAAATAATTAGGGTGAGCTAAATGAGCTGCGTTGAAATTGGCTCCAAAAAGATCGAGCTTTGTGCACTTTGACGATGAATAGATTAAAGAGAGCTCGATAGTGGAATTTTGCTAGACATCATTGAGAAATCATGATGTTTTTGTGAATGGTTTTATTATCAACATTGACAACAAATTCATCGAATTCTGGGTAGAAGTCTATATATGCATAAATCTTTGACAAATACGACACAATTGTGTCTAAAGAATTGCGATACTACCACTCAAATAAAATCAAAATTCTGTGATTCTCAAGTACCTGCAAAAAATACGACAGAGCTGAGTACTTTTTCGTTAAATAAGGTAGCATTGAAGCCCTTTAACCTTCATCAAATCATGCTCTATATTTGAGTATTAGCCTCTCAGTATATTTTCCTCTTGAAACGTCATCACTTATTATTTGAAAATTTTTATCGTAAACGCAAAAGGCTGTAAAGTCAACAACAGTTTTTTTTGAATTTAGCTAGATCTTACACTTAAGCGAATGTAAACTTTAGGACCGTATCATAAATTTTCGAGTGAAGTTACTGCCATAACTGAAAGTACACGCAAATTTTGCTTAATTTATTTAATTTCGAATTCATTTTTTTTTTATTATGTACATCAAAGTAAAGGTTAGCACTCTCGTTAGCTAGAGTTCAAAAAGTCATTCCCACCAAAAGCACACCGAGTGTTGAGTGTCCTCAATTTCTTCTTGGGTGATAGTCTTGATACGGTTCGGGGTAATTGCATCGAAAGGTTGGTAACTTCTTTCTCATGTCCAATTTTTTTCTATCGAATTAAGTATTGAAAGTCTAGTTTGTCCACTTTTTGGGCATCCTTTCAACTTTAAAACTTTCAAGGAAATAATTTGTTGATGAATTGTCTATTTTCCTCATGAATTCTCGACTTGAGCAATAAACTCCTCGAATTTAGAATTTTGACATGTATTTGGCGAAATCGAGTTATTTTGAATGTATACAAAGGCAAGAAGAAAACTATGTTGGTGTTTAAATTCAAAAAAGTTTCACTGCTATTAAGTATTTCGACCCAGATTCTCTACTTTCGAGTATGTAGATGTATATATTGAACAAAATCTCTGTTGAAAGTGAGATGTGATCAATTCCAATATAGTTGAGGCTCTAATAGTAAGGATTCAGCATCAAGGAAGCAAGATTGAGGACATCGATTGTTGATCATTTTAATTCGAGTAAAGTCATATTGGTTTCTGAGCATTCTTTCCCAAACTGAATGCCATTTTGTTTTCTCGCTGCTAAAAAGTTTTGATACAATTGAGACTCTACACTACTAAAAAAATACTATTCATGTTGCAGACATACGAATACAGCATGTTCAATGAGTTGTTTGAAAGCTTGTAAGAAAAACTACAATAAATACCATAGAAAAGGGGGCAACAGTGATGAAGTTCAGGATCTAGTTGACAAGACTTTTTTTTGTGAAGAAAGATGAAGATAAAAATATGACTGATTCAAAATAGAACTCATACTCAAGTTTGATTGAGCCAAAAGGATTCCTGACATGATTAAAACCGGAAAAAACACAATAGATAATTCAATAATATGCTTTTGCCTTAACCTCTTTTCTGGAGGTTGTTAATTATCAGTCGACTTTACACTTGGCAAACTACGCAAAGAGAAAGCTGAAGTAAATTGTGTGCTAACGCTGACACTGGTTTATGAAAATCACTATGAATAATCACCAACTAGCTATTATTTGAGATTGAAAAAATACATTATTATGATGCTTGCTTTGAATGAAAGTATTATTGAACAGACGAAAGCTTAGCCATGTTTTACATTTTTTTTTTTTCACGAAATAACCAAAACATTTATAACTAGTTAGAATATAACCGTCTTTACTTTTAGTATTTCAGAAAGCCAAGTCTACAAATTAAACTAATTAGTTTAATGGACATGAAAGTTACTTTATGGAGCAGAAGACTGCCCAACGACTTGAAGCTTCTTTTTTTTTTTGGTGAGCGAGAGCATATAAGTTGATCATATAGTTAGGGTCCACTAGGTAAAAAAACTCTCGGTTCTTATTGATAAACGACAAAAGTGGATATCGAACAAAGAAAATTAAACGTAAAGATGAGTGATTGGATCTATATTAATGGTGGACATCAGAGAAGTTGCAAAATATCATGCCTAATCAATTTTTGAATATTCATTTCTTTTATCGATGATAACAGCTATCTGAAACTTACAGGCGAGAATAAGAGTTATGCTGGAGATAGCTCTTGTTTTAATCGCAGGCTATATAAATTTCTTACAAAATGATCACTTTCAAAAATTTAGGCTCAAGAAATCATTGATAAGAGGCCATGGGAGTTGAATTTCAAATACCAAAAAAAAGAACTAGATAATACTTTTTTGTGTAAAAGGTTACTTTAGGATGGAATCACTGTTTAAAAGTCTTGTTACGATGCCTTTAAGTTTCAATTACTGCTTTTGATGAATTTACAGTTGATAATTTTTTAATCTTACTATATAGTACGCATGTTCAATTGTATAATATTATATTTCATTAAAGGTAATTCAGTTTGTGATACAAATTACCTTAAAAAACAAGACAAATTGTATAGGGGAGGATGGGTCAGTAATCTAGGCTTTATCATCAGGTTTTCAAAGTATCAAAGCTGTAAATTTAACATTAAATGATCGTAGTAAATATTTTGTTTTAACCCAATAATGACTTTTAGCAAGTACCTTTACGGTTTGGTTATATATGATAAAAGATGTCATGCAAAGAACAAAATAGGTTTTACAAAAGCAAAATTATGCTACGAGATATCCTGTCCTTATTTTACGAAATGAATTTGGCTTGAATTTCAAATGATGAAACTTTTTTTTCAAATGAAATTTCCCAATCGAAAATTGTAAATCGTTGTTGTAACTTTGCAATAAAATTTTTAGTCTGCAAAAATATTCGATGTGTGGATTTAATGATTACTTAAATGTGACAAATATGAGCATTTTAAATCGACTTTGTGTAATTTGTATGGCACAAGTACATTACGAACAATGATTCAATTACTCAGTACAATATAATTTAGTTTGAATTGGAATTTGTGTATAAAAAAGCCATATATAAAATCGTAAATAAATAGAGTCTGGTTGATAGTCTAATCACCTGCAATGTGTAAATCTAGTTTGAATTGAATTTTGGAATAAGTAAAGGAAAAAAAAAAATCATGAATGAATGAAATCGTAAATGAAAGGTTCTGTGAGTTTGATATTTCGGGGGCATTTTACTTTCAATTTGAATCTGTTTCATTAGCCAAAGCAAAATTTACAATCAATCCAACTTTACCAGAACCAACACCATCATAGCCACCTTGCTTTATGACCCAATTGAAATTATCTAGCTTATCATTGGCATAACTTGAAACATCAATATCAAAAGTCTTATTACCGAAAGTAGGAATACTAACGGCATATTTTGAATCAGCTAATTTTAAATAATTTGTATCAAATTGTAGAGTATAATCAGTTGATTCATTGAAAACAAAATCTTCACAGTTTGAAGTATTAGTGAAAAACTTTTTACGATCAATTGATTTTGATGGAATTTTTAAGATATTATCGGTATTATCATTTAAATTTTCAACAAAGTTGAGAGCATCAACAATTTTGCTATCTTTCTTTTTATTTGAAGTACTATTTGCATCATCAATTACTTCACCAGTGTGATCTTCCTTTTTGTTTAAGAACTTACTATCTCTTATGGCCATGAACGAAAAACTATTAAGAGCCAAACCATAAAGATAAGGTTTATCATTATAAATATCACCTTTAATAGTTTTATTTATAAACCAAGTAAAAAATTTCAAACCGGTTGATAATAAAGTGGTAGGGATATAATCCCTAATTGGAACCATGAAATCGTTACCATATAATAATTCGGAACCTTTAATTGGAGATTTTGGTTTAAAGTTTATTTGAAATCTCAAATTTGGATTTAAATCATTTGTAGTAGTAGAATTTTTAGAAGAAGGTTCAAAAGCGTCACCATTCAAATAATTTTTATCATTTATATTATATAAACTATTTGAAGAATGATGAGAAGAACCATCGAAATTCTTTATATTAACGATTAAGCTGAAGATCCCTATATCTGATTCAATTTCAATTGGAGTATTTGTATTAACAGGTACAATTTGGGAGTCAGATAAATCATAATTTGTGGTAGCTTTTATAATAAGTCTTTTTACTATGGATTCGCCCATTATCCGAAGTTGTATAGTGAGATATGTAATCAATAAGTTCTAATAACTTGATGATTGGAGTTCAATGTGATTAAGTTGAGTATGGCTTGAATATTAATATATGGGGGATAATATAATATGAACTAAAAGATTCAATTGAATTTGAATTGAATTGATTTGATTTGATTTGACTTGAATTGACTTGATTTGATTTATTTGCTTTAAGTTCAAATTTGATTGCTAATTTTTACGATTTGATAAAGAAAAGATCCGTACATGTTTTGGTTTTTGACATATTGGATACACGACATTGTCGCACTTTACTTTTTTTTCTTTTGCTTGGTGGCAAACGTACGACATTTACGATAGCGTTTATTTGTTTACACAAGTAAATAGTGAAGAAGATATTTATTGAATACAGCAAAAGAAGTAAAGCAGCTTATTGATGTTGAACAGTATAGTATCGGAAAGTATGGTTTTGAAAAATATGGTATTGAGCAGTGTGCTGGACAACATATTGATTTGAAAAGAATCACTGAGACAAAATTGCCATTAAGACATCGAAGATAGCAAATAGATGTTTGGTCACACAAGTCAAAGCACAAACCAATACACTTTGCTTTGCAACATGCACTAATGTAATGAATGCATCGAATCAACATCAACATCAAGTCTTGTATTGTATTGTCGTTGGCATCAACTTGATCTGTAGAATAGTATCAGGTCTTCGGAGACAGATACTCCGAGCATCTATCTTGCAGTGATTCATCAACACATATCATCGCCAGTCAGCGTTGATCTTCTCATTCATCATTTCGCTCAACATCTTGTTCATCATCTCATTCATCATCCTGTTCATCTTGTTCATCTTGTTCTTGCTCTTGAAATCATCAATTGATCATCCAATTACTACTACAATTCATATATTACACTGCCCCGGAAGTTTACACCCGGAATTATTTTCCCCGGATGTCAAATGACAAATCAACTCGAAAATTCCATTCTGTTTTAATAATTTGCCGGTTCCCAACAATAAAAACTTGAAAAATTGCTTGTTTTTATAAATACCTCCGTATTTCCTGTTTATTCAATTTTGAAATAAATACTTTTTTGATTCTCATATTATTAATTGCTATATATATAATTATACATCAATACTCACTCAATTCAATTATTACTACTATGTCTAGCTCTTTAGAACAATTAAAATCTACCGGTACCGTTATTGTCACCGATACCGGTGAATTTGAACAAATTGCCAAATATACTCCTCAAGATGCTACTACCAATCCATCATTAATTTTAGCTGCTACTAAAAAACCAGAATATTCTAAATTGGTTGATATTGCCATCAAATATGCTAACGATAAAGGTTCAAGTCCAAAAGAAAAAGCTTCTATTGCTTTAGATCGTTTATTGGTTGAATTTGGTAAAGAAATTTTACAAATTGTTCCAGGTAGAGTTTCAACTGAAGTCGATGCTTCTTTATCTTTTGATAAAGATGCCACCATCAAAAAAGCTTTGGAATTAATTGCATTATATAAATCAATTGGTATTTCCAAAGATAGAGTTTTAATCAAAATTGCTTCTACTTGGGAAGGTATTCAAGCTGCTAGAGAATTAGAAGAAAAACATGACATTCACTGTAATTTAACTCTTTTATTCTCTTTTGTTCAAGCTGTCGCTTGTGCTGAAGCTAAAGTTACTTTAATTTCTCCTTTCGTTGGTAGAATTTTAGATTGGTTCAAAGCTTCTACCGGTAAAGAATATGACGGTGAAACTGATCCAGGTGTGATTTCAGTTAAACAAATTTTCAACTACTACAAAAAATTCGGTTACAACACCATTGTTATGGGTGCTTCTTTCAGAAATGTTGGTGAAATTAAAGCTTTAGCTGGTTGTGATTACTTAACCGTTGCTCCAAAATTATTAGAAGAATTATTAAACTCTAAAGATGATGTTCCAAAAGTTTTAAATGCTTCTGCTGCTTCTTCTGAATCAATTGAAAAAGTTTCTTACATTAACGATGAATCTACTTTCAGATTCTTATTCAATGAAGATGCTATGGCTACTGAAAAATTAGCTCAAGGTATTAGAGGTTTTGCTAAAGATGCTCAAACTTTATTATCTCAATTAGAAGCAAGATTTTAAATTAATTAATTGATTTATTTTGACTATTTAAATTGCCTTTATAATTATGAAATACATGTTTGTAACGTAATCATATCTTTTTTTGTAATATATTTGTAATATATTTGTAAATTTAGTTTTAATTAGTAATGTTGTGTGGCTAGCCTTTTGTATTGTACTCTTTTTTTTCCCGTCAGTTACCCGCAATAAATTAGAAAAGTACAACAGGCAAATCTAGGAGATCTAAAATATATTGACTTTATCAAAATTAATTGTCACAATTGTTTAATAATCACTAGTCCTCACGATGTCCAGACCTGAAACCGTTATACCCAACGAACTACCCTCTACATATCCCTTGATTAATACTTCACCAATAATAAGTGGATTTGGAAGAGGATCATCTGAACTTGGTATCCCCACGGCCAATATTCCAATAAATGATGAATTAAATAATTTAGATCCTGGTATTTATTATGGTTGGTGTAAATTAATACCAAATTCTCAAGAAAAGTCTTATAAACAAACAAGAAATGATGGTAATGAAATTTATTTTAATAATGGTGAAAATCTAAAATCAAATGATTTAAATATTTTACCAATGGTTATGTCAATTGGTTTTAATCCATTTTATAATAATGAAAAAAAGGCAGCTGAAGTTCACATAATTCATAAATTCAATGATAATTTTTATGGTGCTTCTATAAAATATTCTGTTTTAGGTTATATTAGACCTGAATTAAATTATACAACAAAGGGTATGTAAAAAGAAAAATAAAGAGACAAAATTTGAATAATAATATACTAACTCGCTAATTGTTTAGAAGCTTTAATTGATGATATTAATCTTGATATTAAGATTGCTTTAGAAGCCTTGAATAAACCAATTTATAAAACTCATCAAGATGATTTGAATTGATTATTGAATCATTGGTTATTTATACAATATAATCTTGTGACATAACATTACATCAAACAATGGACTACTACACTATAACAAACGTACACTTGAGGTCAAACATACACTTGAGGTCAAACATACACTTGAGGTCAAACATTTGGTATGATTAGAAATAAAATTTTAATGCAAATCACCAAATAGAGCGATGATGATTTCCCACAACACAATTATAAAATATTTCAGAGAAGTCTCATTGTTATACAAATTGATAAATTTATTAATTATCTTTTAATCTTTCAAGTTTGATCAAAAATCAAAAATTGATTTTTGTTTAGACCCTGATCTATACTATATACTATTCTCCTTTTGAGAATAATCAACCGCTACTTGGCTTCAATTTTTTAAGCTCAACAATGATAGATAATTTCCCCATATTTATGAAACTATATAAATAGACTAATTAACATTATAGCATACTTTAATAGACTTATTTATTTAAACAAAGAAGCTTGAAATCATTAATAACGAGACATAAGACACCCTTAAATGCTTAATCTTATAAACCAACAACCAACCACTCCAGATGTATCAAAATCAGTTTTGTAATTTTTTTGCAATTTATGGTGCTTTCCCATTATTCATTTTTCGTTATCGGAAAAACAAAATGTCGTACTGATAAAGTATGGCGAAAAATATGTCGCACAGCCTCAAGTCATACAATGTGAAAAAACGATTAAGATTGCCCCAATTTTTATTCAAATAATATACAAGCCGTTATCTTTCAATGAATATTATTATTTGAAATATGTTACATATATAATCATACAATAAATAGCTACACAACAAATAGCTACACAACAAATAGTCATACACAATTATGGAAGTTGAATCTATACGAAGACATTCAAAATGGCGGAACACGGTTTATATAATACCAATTATAATATTAACTATACTGATAATTAATGAAATTTTAAAAAATTCAAACCCAATTGATAATAATGATGATTTAGAAGCAATTTTTTGTAAAATTCCCAAAAAACATAATAATTATTGTCAAATATTTCATAAAAAATGTAATGAAGAATATTTTAAAATATCAATTAGTTATTATTGTTCATCATATTATCCATCAAATTGGTTAACTTTAAATTATTCAATTATAATTATAATTGTTTTAACAATTTTAATTATTTCATTGAGTATATTAGTATCCAATTATTTAATTCATAATTTAAATCATTTAACTAAAATTTTAAAAATAAATAATCAAATATTAAGTTTTATTATAATTCCATTAACAAATTGTTTACCTGATTTAATTAATTATAATATTACATTAAGATCAAATTCAGTTGATTTAGTTTTAGGTCAATTAATTGGATCAAATTTAATAAGTTTTACATTAATTATTGGTTTAATAAGTTTTTTAAAACCTTTTAGTATTAAAAATTATAAATTTATTTTAATTAATTTTGGTTGGGTACTTTCAATATTAATTTTATTTAGTTATATTATAAGTGATGGTAAAATAACTAAATTTGAATGTATTTTAATTTCAATTATTTTCATTTTTTATTTAAATTATTTAATTTGGTATGATCAAAGATTAATTAATGAATCTCTTGATGATGATGAAGTATTATCAATAAATTCACTGTCAAAATCAATTGATTTAGAAGAAACTTTATCATTATTAGAACAAACAAATGAAACTAATTATCAATCAATTGATAATGAATTAGAAATTAAACCTGATGTAAATAAATTTATTCATAATTTACAAAAAATATTTAATTTCATTGATTTAATTATTTTTTTCATAATTCCATTAACCATTGATTATAAAGAAGAAGATAATAAAAATCATCATTTCCATCAAAATATTAAAAGTGATTTATTCAATTTACAATATTTTCATATTTGGTATATCATTGAAACAATTTTCCTAATTAATTATCAATTTAATTTTATCTCATCAATTTTCCAATTAATTTTTTTAATAATTTTAATAATTTTATTAGTGGAATTTATAAATTTTTACAAATTTTTTAAAAAATCAATAAATCAATTTATAACAAATTTAATTGGTATAATTAATTCATTAATTATAGTTTCATTAATTTCAATTCAATTATTAAAAATTTTAAAAAATTTTGGATTAATTTTAAAAATTTCTGATTATTTATTAGGTTTATTAATTTTTTCAATTATAAATTCAATTAATGATGTTATTATGAATGTTTCATTATCAATTAATTTAAATTCAATATTAGGTATTAATTCATGTTTAGGTACTCCATTATTAAATATTTTGGTGGGGATTGGTATTAATGGATTAATTATATTATTTATGAAAGGTGAAAATTCATTAAAATTTCATCTTAATAAAAATTTAATTATTGATACAATTGGATTAACCCTAGTTATTTTATTTTATTTAATTTATATTCCATTAAATAATTGGAAATTTGATAAAAAATTAGGTATCTTGGGTTTGGGATTTTGGATTGGTTTAACCACATTTAATTGTATGATTGAAACGTGAATATTTATGTATTATATAATAAGATATTAACTTTATGATGTTTATGATTGAACTTAAAAATTATTGATATTTATTTATCAACCTTGAGATGTATTTATATGTATTGATGTTTATGAATAACTTTAGGTGGTTATAATTTAAAACATGGTATAATCAACTTTATCAATCACTGTTAAAGTATTAAGCGATTTAATTGAGGTTAAGATTGATTATGAGATCAGACATCATCGTATCATTAATTAAAACATTATCATGGTTATCAACAAGTTCACGATACTTTTATATAAATTTCAATAATTCTGAATTATAATTTGATTTAAAATCACAAACATTATATAAATTTAATTGTTTCATTAAAATTACATCATGATTAAAATTATCAATCAAGAATTTTTTAACGTCATTCCCATCATCTTTATCTCCACTTTCAATTGAATTGGGTATAAAAAATTTATTCAAATCATCATATTTTTTATATTTAATAATGGCAGAAATAATTGAATCCCAAAAATAATATGATTTTTTAAATTTAATTAAATGATTCATGTAAAATTTTTTCAATATTTCATAATTTTCATCTTCATTTTCATTTTCATTTTCATTTTCATCAACATTATCATTGGAGAAAATTTTATAATTTTTTAACATTTTGAAAAACCAATCATTACCAGTTTGATTAATTAAATGATTAAATAAATTTATGAGTGATGTGGTATCACCATTATTAATTAAATTTTCCACATCAATTAATTTAATTAATAAAGGTAATGAAATATTTTCAAATGAAGTATTTTCAAATTGAAATAAAATTAAATCTCTAGCTTTTATAAAATTTCCTTGATACAATTCCAAATCAATTAATTTAATTAAAATTTTATAATTATTTGAAACTTGTTTTAAACTTCTATTAAGTATAATTTTAACCTGATTAAATTTCCCCTGATTAATTAACGAATTTGAATATCTTAACCAAAAAACATCATAATTCCCCGTTATTATTAAACATCTTTCATATGTAAGTGTTATAAATGCTTGCGGCCAATTATTTAATTCTAAGAAATCCAAGTATAAATTCCAATTCAATAATTCATTATTTGATAAATATGCAACATCCCAAAATTGTCTGGTTAAATTTTTTTCAAATTTAAAAATTTGGAATGTTTTAAATTGTGTAGTTATATAAACATCGGTAAATATTTTTTTCAATTTAATACAAATTAATTTTAAATTATTATTATTTAATTTTTTCAATGATGAAATTTCTGAATCAGGGATAAAATATGATAATTTTTGGAAAGTTATCATGGGTGATGATAAAAAATTTAAAAAAATTTTAAAAAATTTTTTATAATTATATAATGGAATTTCTAAAATTGTTCTTAAGAGGATGAAATATTTTTTTTCAAAATTCGATACATCATTATCAATTTTTGAATAATTAAGGAGAAAATCAAGGTAAATTTGATAAAATTCATCACTATAAAAATGTAATCCAATTTTCTCTCTAGCTAATTCAAAAATTTTTAAAATTTCCACCAAATTATTTGAAATTGTAGATATTTTAAAATTGATAAAATTTATCCACATTTCAATTGAATATTGATTAAATTTTAAAAAATCTTGGTAAATTGATTCAACTTTAATTAAATTATTTAATTTAAATTCAAATTGTGCAAAAATTTGCCAATAATTTATCGCTAATGGGAATTTATTAAGAAATGATTCAAATGATTTTCTAATTAATTCAATTTCATCCGGGTGTGAATTTTTATTAATTTTATTTAAATTAGTTGATTCAATTAATTTTTGCCATTTTTTAAAATTATGTGGATCTTTAATTAATTCAAGTGATATTTTATTCCAAGTTTCATTCATTATAATATAAGAATGATTTATTTGACAATTTTTGTAATTTAATTATATTCGCTGAAGGAAATTATATATCTTTATTCAATTAGATTATTTTAAATTGTCTGCTTTTTTCTTATTATAATAATCAATAGTTTATCTTTAATGATTCAATAATTCAATAATTCAATGATTCTTCAATGATGATATATGATGCTTAATATGATGATATATGATGATATATGATGATATATGATGCTTTATATGATATATGATGCTTTATATGATATATGATGATCAGTACGATATTATCAATCTCAAACGACTCAATTCAATTTATTTCTCTTAATCTAATATCAATATATTTGTATATGTATATATTTGTCTAGTTGTATATTTGTATTTGTATTTGTTTGTCTATATTTGTATTTGTATTTATATATTTGTATTTATATATTTGTATATGTATATACATCACATTTTAAGTAGCGGTTATTTTATTTTATTTATTTTCATTAACAGAAAAAAAAAAAAAAAATAGTTTCCTGGGATTACACACCCGTACACCCCTCGAAATCCAACCTGTATATAAAAAAAACAATTATACAGAAGAACACGAAATGAAAAAAAAAAAATAAATATAAATATAAATATTTCACTATATATATTTCATTATAAATCTTTCATTATAATTATTCTTATAATTATTCTTATAATTATTCTTATAATTATTCTTAATAGTATGCGATAATGATAAGATAATTAATGAATTCAAATTGTCAAGATATTCTACAATAACTTTTTTAATAAAGGTAATGAAATATTCTATAAATCATAATATACAAAATTTGATGAAGTAAAGAAAAGATGAAGAACAAAATTGTGTGAGTAAATAAGATGAGAACAAAATTGTGTGAGTAAATAAGATGAAGAACAAATTAAAGTAAGATATGCTAAATATGAATTGAATCACTAAGTGAATGAAAAGTTGAAGCAGTTGAATTAAAAGAAGGAATTGAATTTGTTGAATGAGAATGAATTAATGAAGGACGTGAATTTAATGAATTATTTAATGAATTATTTAATGAATTTGAATTTGAATTTTCTTCACCATTATAAAAACAATAACTTGAAATTAAATCATTATAAGATTTTGAATTTTGATTGAATGAATTATTGAGGGAATTAAGTGAAGTTGATGAATTATTTAATGATTTTGATGAATTTAATGAATTTAATGAATTTAATGAATTTTTATTGTCATTTATATTTTCATGATCATTTCCATTTCCATTATCATTTGTATTTCCATTTCCATTATCATTTGTATTTATATTTCCATTTATATTTATATTTCCATTATCATTAGAATCAGATGATTTTGTTGACAATTGCCTTTGTTTAAAAGTTTGAGAATATTTTGGCTTTATATTTAATTTTCGATTTAATTTTTGATTTAATTTTAAATCATTAAATTTTGGTGAATATCTTGGAATTGATTGATTAATTGATTGATTATTTAATTCATTATTAATATTATAACGTTTATAAAAATCCGATTTATTTTTATTTTTATTTGAATCATAATCAATTAATTTATTAATTAAATCATCAAATTTTGGAATATTGTTATTGTCCAATTTCTTATTATAAATTGGACATAAAGAAACATGATAATTTTTAAAATTATTATTATCCCAATAAATTAAATTATTAACTTCATATTTTATAACCAATTCAATATTTAAATAATTTGATAAATTAATTAGAGGAATTTCAAAAGAAAATAAATCAAATTTCCCCATTGATTTAATAAATTTATTATTATTAATAATTAAACTTGAATTCCAATGATTAAAAGTTAATTTAATGGATAATTTTTTTTCAAATGCTAAATTTTGACATTTGATATAACCTTGTAATGATTGATTATTTATATGAATTGATTCGAGATAAACCACGACATTTGATTTTGATGAAGGAATATCATGAGATTTTATTTGATAAGAATGATTTGTAGTGGTAGATTCATCATCGGTATCAAGATCGGTATCGGAAGTAGAATCATCATCCCATTGGAAATATGAGGAAGCATTTTGATGTTTATGGTAATGAGGGGATCCAAGAGGAGTTGTATCGGTTGATACAGTTAGTGGAGAATCTTTACCATCAAACATTTTAACATTGGTTAATCTTGAAGCAAAACGAACCGATTTATTAGGAGAAATAAGAGTTGGTTGAGAATGACATTTGGCGAGATGATTTAATTTAAGGGACAGTTTAACCAATTCACCTGATTTTTTACGAATGAGGGGGATTCTGGAGGGAGGACAATCAGATTCTGAATCGGTGGAGGTTTCATTTGAATCATTTTCCGATGATGATATGTTCATACCATTTGATATGTTTATACTGGGTGGATGAGAATTATGAGAATTATGAGAATTATGAGAATTATGTTGTGGTATAATATATTTTGGTGTATGAGATTTCGATGGATTATTAATGCTCGATGGATTATTAATGTGATCATTAATAATAATATTGCTATGAGATTCAGATAAATGCGAGTGCGCAAAATAATGTGAATTTAAATCTGAATCTGAATTTGAATTTAAATTTAAATTTAAATTTGTATTTGACTGATGTAACACATTGGATGGGTTATTGGATGGATTATTGGATGGGTTATTGTTTGATTTATTGGTTGTGTAGTTAGAGTCTGTGTAAGTAGGGGTATTAGTAAGGGAGGGAGTGATTGTTGATGTAATATTTGGCATTGATGTATGATGGGCAGATGGAGAAGAAGATGGAGAGGGGGTTAGTTTGATGGTAGATAAGGAATCGGTGGAGTCAACAGAGTCATTGTTGTGATTATAGAGGGTGGTGTTGTCAATGTTGTTGTTGTTGTTGCTGGTGTTGTTGCTGGTGTTGTTATTCTTATTAATATGATTTAAGGTAGTAAGAGACATTAGCTATATGATTATGCAAGTGATGAAGATATGAAGATATGAAGATATGAATATATGAATATATGAGTAGATGGGGTGGGTATGGTGTGGTGTGGTGTGGTGATATGTATATACGTGGATAAGATGTAGAGATGTGGTAAAGAGTGGATAAGAGTGGTTTAGGATGGAGAATAAAGTGGAAAAGGGCGGTTAATATAAGAATTAAACAAATAAAGTTAATTTGCACAAATCAATAAAAAAAGAAATAAATAAGAAAAAAGGGAAAACCAACAAAAAAAATAAAAAAGATAAAAAAGATGAAAAAGATGAAAAAAGATAAAATAAAAAAGAACAATGCAAAAAGAGAGACAAAAAAAAGGCAAAAAAAAGGCAAAAAACAAAACA
This sequence comes from Soucietia sequanensis, assembly GCA_030557975.1. Taxonomy (NCBI): domain Eukaryota; kingdom Fungi; phylum Ascomycota; class Pichiomycetes; order Serinales; family Metschnikowiaceae; genus Soucietia; species Soucietia sequanensis. The sequence goes on along the minus strand of JANIJN010000088.1, from coordinate 5,075 downwards.
ATGCGATAAAACAATAAGATAAAAAGAACAGTGAAGTGAAGAGTGAAGAGTGAAAAGTGAAAAGCGAATAATCATTTGTGGCGAAGAGGTTAACTTTGAAACACGTACTATACTATACTATATGTATAATGTATAGTATAGTGTATAGTGTATAATGTATAGTATAGTATACCACTACTATAGTATAGTATAGTATAGCATAGTATAGTGTAGTCTTATAGAATAGTATAGAGTATAGAATAGTATAGAGTATGGTAGAGTATAATACAGTGTTAGCAAGCATAGAACCAACAATTCAACAATAACACTTAATACTAAATAATATTATGTTATATAATATTCTATGGCTGTGTGCACTCTTCTCTTCTTCCCCCGCGGGGTTCTCTACACACACATACTTACTATATTATTACTTACTATTATTCCTATACTATACTATACTTACTATTACTTACTACTTACTACTTACCATACTGTGATACTGTGATACCGTAATGCTGTGATACAGTACACTATACAAGTCTAGTAGAGTAGAGTAGAGTAGAGTAGAGTACAATACAGTGTATGTGTATAGTAGTTAATATATTAATTACAAACATACGCGAATTCTCAACAATAGAGAACCCCCTTCCACACAAACTGTCCTGCACACACCCGCCTCCCTGTCCCGATGATCATCTTTATTATCTGCTTACGTAACACAGTCTCACTTTCTGTGTGCACTCCCACATGCACCCCACATCCATCCCCCACGACATTTATTATCTACGACTGCGACATTATATTATCATTATACATTATCATTATACGATAGTATAATGATAATATATTATATAGTATAATATAATATATAATATAATATAGTATATAATATACTATACTATACTATACTATATTATATAGTATAGTATATTGATTCGGCAAAACATTGAGCCGGCTCAAAACAACAAGACAAACACTTCAAGCTAACCATCTTGAAACAGTATTTAAAAGGAACTTACTTGACAAGCACGAATTTACTTACGAAGTTCGGATATACAATTCCTTACCCATACTATACTATACTATAATATACTATAATAGTATATAATATAATATAATATACTATACTATAATAGTATATAATAGTATATAATAGCATATTATAGCATACTAGTGTGGTTATTGAGTCAGTTATACCTTGTACGGAGATGACTGTTCATTTTACTTATCTAGTTCAAATGATCTACCCTGTTTCATATATGTATACTCTTTAACCAAGTATTGCCAAAATTCATTTAATCATATATTAATCATGATTCAACCTTTAATCATTATTTAGTCTGATAATTTAAAACTTTGGTAGAATAAATTAAGTAAATAATTCAATTACTTTAAATTTACATATGTGAATATGAATATGATATGAATATGAATATGTATATGAATATGAATATTCATATTCATATTCATATGAAACTAATCCACGTTCAATATCATAACTAATACACGTTCAATATACATAACTAATACACGTTCAATATACATAACTAATTCATGTTATTCAATAGGTAGAACTGATCCACATTATTCAATATATACTCATCAAACCAAATTATTCAATATATACTCATCAAACCAAATTATTCAATCTATACTCATCAAACCAAATTATTCAATCTATACTCATCAAACCAAATTATTCAATATATACTCATCAAACCAAATTATTCAATCTATACTCATCAAACCAAATTATTCAATCTATTGAGAATTAAAAACAGTTTGTTAGTTGCAAATTTTTAAATTTATTTAGCCATTTTAATATCTAAACCTCCTTGGTATTCTTCAATTTTTTATAATCATGATTCAATAATAATAGTAATTTATCGTATATCCTACTTATATTAACTGTTTATATACTGATTTAGATTCACAAGTATATAAATTTAAATCTTCACTTGAATGTTCTTTCCGTGAACAAAGCAAGAATGAATCAATGTCGACGAATACGCTTTTTTCATACATCAATTAATTTTAAACATTATCAATGATTCCATCGGTCAATACATTAATTATTTTAAACATAATCATTCCATTTGGGAGGAGTGATATGGGCAAACCTACGGCCTTTATTGTAATGCCAATACCACTTGAAACGTCTAACCTTTGGCTGGAATTAATTGAAAGAATCACTTTTGCGTTGCTAGTAAAGGTGTCTGTTTAATCAACTGTCTGTGTAATCATATGTAGTCAACTGTCTAACCTGTTTGTATTTATTACATTTATTGAAACAATATCAATGTCTTAATACCTCGTACTATATGAAGTACTTTTTGACATATTATTACGTAATCAAATTAAATAATTTTAGCCGCCAATTAATCAAACTAATAATATAAAAATACTTGACATACATGAAGTGAACGTTCAGTTACATAGAGTACAGTAAAGATATATATACAAATTCAAGATACTAGATATTATATACTATAGTATACCACTTATGCTATGGTATAGTATCTGTGATATATTATATTATAGTGTAGTGTTATGGTATTAACAATCTCATATTATAGCGTAAGCTATACTATGAGATTGTGTTTTACAGAAGTAAGATAATGAATATAATAAATAGTACAACGATATAAATGAATTAGATGATAAATCAATAAAAAATCTTAAAAGTTTTTAATTTTTAATTTTTAATTAAGTAAAATAACATCAAATGAATCAATATTTTTATCATAAAGGAAATTTTCTAAATCTTCAATTTCATTACCAAATTCATTTCCCTTTCTCATGAAAACTTCTAAGTCAATAATTGAATAAGGCATATATTCATTAATTGAATAAACTAAAAGCATTAAATTTATTAAATCTTCATGTATTAAAATTGAATAAGTAATAATATAACGAGGAAGTGATGTTTTCATTCTAAACACCAAACTACTAAAATCAATATCTAATAATGAAAATGCTCTAATTACTTCACCAATGGTTTGAGGATTTTTTAAAATTAAATCATTGGTAATTTCTTTTTGGAAACTAAATTCAATTTCTTTCTGCTGATGTGAACAAATTTCATAATATGTTTCAATTGATTCGGAAAATAAAAATTTGTTATTACAATTAGTACACAAGATATAATCTTGTTCTAAAAATGTTGTGATTTTTTTAATGTACATTGATTTTTTTGATACATATGATGGATTTTTATTATTTAGTATTGGTGTGGGGTGAGTTGTGACTGTCATATTCATATTTAAAAGAAGTCAATAATATGAATTGCAACCAAAGATATTAATATGTCTTTGACTGAGAAAGGTTGGTAGTTTACAGTATTACTTAATTTTATTCAAGTAATGGAATTTATTCTTCTATAAGTCAAGCCAATGAAGAATGAGTAATACAAGTAATCAATTTTTTAAATTTGAAAAGGAGGGGAGGAGGGTCCTATTTATACTAATTTTTTCCAATACAATATAAATGTATCAATGTGTTATAGTTTCCAATTCTTCTTTACAAGGTATATGACGATTCTATTTTAAGAATTCATGACCCATCTATTGAACGTCAAAATAAACTCGAAGATATTAATAGGTTGTTGAAACAATCACAAATTACTTAAACTGTCTTGGGAAGGTATAGCTATTCTATTTTTGTATATCAATGACTATGTAAATTACAAGACTACGTAGATTACAAAGTTGTGATTGTATTTACATTGGTTTGATGCTTTAAACTTTAAAGAACTGCTTGAAAATAGGTGTTTCATCCTTTTACACTCAGTTGATTACACTAGTCAATATATAGGCATGAATGGTGTGGTTCTTGATTAAGTAGTTTCGTAGATAAGGTTTGAAGTGCGTGGATAAGATTGTTCTTTGTTTTTTTCCTTTGTTCTTTTTTCTTTTTTCTTTTTTCTTTTTTCTAGAATTTTTTTGATTTTGTTCTTTTGCAGTTTGAATATCTGTTATTCTTTCTTCTTTTATTTGATTGAGGATTATTCAAGGGGCAGGTTCTTCCTTTCACTTTAAGATGTAATATTGCGTGCAATACTCCAAATGGGCAATAATATTTTATATACTTACTATATGCTATTAATATCATCAAGTTTTATAAGTCCCTGCTAAATAAGTGAGTCGAATGAATTTTACAATACCATCGAAATTAGGTAACTTTAGCGGAACGCCTAATAGTCCTACTAGATGGACGCAAAGATATAGGAGCTAACAACTGAATTTATTACAAGAACATGGCTACTATGAGTATAAGATACTGACCAGCAGGAATCATCGATGGTTTATTTGTTAGTTTCAAAGTTTATACATCGACATACCCATCCATGATTACATTTCTGAAAGTATCAAATATATCTACAAATGTGATTGGATGGGAAACCAAGACTAAACTGAAGAATTTTAGTTTCTCCACCCATGTCTTGTCTTTACTGGGCATGAGTTATATATATATTGCCCACAAAGCTTTCAATACTAATTGAAGAGATACTTTACAATTCTGTTTCGCTTAAGGTAGCGTGACACCTATTGCTATTGTACTCATCCTAATTTTACAGAAGTAATCAAACTAAACTAACGTCTTATTTGAATTATAATATACAAGATAAGCAAAGCTATCATAGAATTAAAAGAGAGAAGTGAAATGAGTGAATTTATATCACGTAGTATGCAAAAATGACCAATTCTAAAATTTATCAGAAAATAACATAATATCATAAGTACCGATATTCTTACTAGCAATAAACTCATTCAAGTCTTGACTTTCTTCATTCGTGAAAACTTCTAAGTCAATGATTGAAGAAGGCAGTCTCTTGGTGATTGAAAGAATCAAAAACTTCAAATGAACCTTATCAGAATTAGACAATACCGAAAAGGTGATGCTGTAACGTGTTGGTGATTTACCAACAACACTGGCAATTTCCGATAAAGAAAATGACTTGATGGTACTACTAATTGTCTTTGGTTTTCTTTGAATTCTGTCAAAGGAAATCAATTTTGATTTAGTTTCACCAATTTTCTTTAAATGACTAATTGCCTTGTAATTACTTTTGGTGGATTTGGAGTATAAAAAGA
>JANIJN010000087.1:0-24769 GCA_030557975.1 Soucietia sequanensis | reverse complement strand
AAATCAATTCTTCAGTGCAGTCAGTTTGTAGGAGATTATCAGTGCGTCACCAACATGTAAAATAGAGCCTAATTACGAGCGACTTAGCAGATTATTGAGATGATGTAATGCGATAATTTAACCATCCACATTAGCATAAAATAATTTCTAAATATCAATCATTTAGAAGTTATAAGCTTTATTGCACCATTCATCATGCTTACCAATTAATTGAATTAACTTTGATTAATTTCATTGATTTGTTATAAAGTCAGCTGAATGCTCACTGTAAAAGTTAAAGCTATTCAATTATCCCACTTTCTTTTGAATCAAAATTGCTCATTACTTATCCATGCATCATCTCAACAAGATATTCATTTCTTCAGAATTTAGAAACCTGGTGCTAAACAACCAAAGTTGTTTACTCACTTTTGATCTCCTAACCATCGTGGGGTTGATTCTTTATCTTCACGCCAAAACTGATATAACTCAAGGTTTTCTAATTATTTTGAGATCGACATATCATCATATGAAGAGAAATGGAAGCTCTTTTTGGACCACTTTATCAGAAACTTTGATAGTATACTTTTCAATGGGTACTTTTTTTGCTGGATATTGCGCTTTGAAGATTAAAATTCATGGGTATATTTTCTTTGATGGTGATGTGAGAGGATTACAAGCACTACCTATATCATGTCATATAGCGTGCATGACGCTAATGGTTTCTACCGCTATCAAAATTTTAGAACAAGTATCATCATTCTGGGTCATTTTGGGGTCGGTTAATGGTCTTCTTCTTGTATTTTTATATGAAAAACTTTTGATTGAATTCAATGAAGACGAAACGCATGTTGGTTTACCAGACTCAAATATTGCACGAGATGAAGTGGATCATGATTCGGATGGTTCAAGTGAAAACATAGAATCAAGCGACTTTAATGATGTAGAAGGATACCTAGTCGGTTATGATCCACAATTAGATAGAGCTGTGGATAAATTCAAAGATCTTATGTTCTCTCTTACTTGTAAATTAGAGAAAAGAAAAAGGTCAATTAATATAAACAAGGAACAATATGATAATCATGACATCTCAAGGAAACTAACAGAGCTTCACGATACAATAGAAGAATCTATATTCCGATCAATAGATGAATTTGAAGCACATTTTGAATCGCTCATATCGGAAGAGGTTAATCAAAAACATTATTCTCATAACTCATCAGTATTAAAGGGTGATTTTGATCGTCTAAGACTATACATGACTGGTTTATTGAATAAATCAAGACTTAACAATTAGCTTATTTCAAAATGAACCAAGATTTATGATGTCTCATGTCGGCACGTTTATCCCTCAATCATCTGTAAGATGAAATCACAAGAGTCATATTTTGAATTATTTTTCATCAAGTAAAATTTTCTCTTGATTGAAAGTGTTTGCAATTTTGTCAAGCTTCTGCTTTGTCTTTTGACTGATATCCTAATTCCCAAACTGTGGGAGATATTGATTCAAAAGCTTTAATTATTTTATTATTTTTTATTAACCCATTCAAAAAAATCACAACTGAAATTATCATCAATTTCTTTCTTATCAATTGATTTATTTATAACGCTTTTAGAGCAACACCAAAATTTTTTACCTCTTGTTTTTGAATTTGATAGGCTTGTTTTAAGAATACTTAATTTACCATGATGACATAATGGTGGATTACCATAAATTGATGATAATGAGTTTATTGAAATCGGTATTGATTTTGTATTAGTTGTAGTCGTATTGGTTGTAGCTGTATCATTTACAGTTGTATCATTTGTCGTTTGGTCATTTGTCGTTTGGTCATTTGTCGTTTGATCATTTGTTGGTTGATCAATTGTTGGTTGATCAATAGACAATTTTGAAGGTTTAAAAAAAAAATTATTAATTGAAGGTTGTGAATTGGATGATTTTAATTTTCTACTTTTATATTGTAAATTATTTGAGTCCTGTGATGATAAATTAGAGTGTGATGATAAATTAGATTGTGATGATGAATTAAATTGTGATGATGAATTGGGATGTGATGATGAATTTGAATCATGTGATGATAAATTAGAAGGTTGTGAATTTAAATCAGGTAAATCCAATGAATTTTTTCTTTTCCTTTGTTTAAACATTTTTGAAATATCACCATGTTTCACTAATTTATAAAAAAATTTTGATTCAAATAACAATTTATTGGGTAAAATAATTTTATCAAAACTTTCAATAAAAGAATTTGACAAATCAAAATCAGTAAATACAGGACAATGATCAGAGCCATTCAAAAAAGATAATATGTTTGCATTAACAATGTTATTTGATAAATTAATATCACTGGTTAAAATTAAATCAATTCTCGATCCATAATTTGATTGACGAGCGTTTGTTAATGAATTCCAAACTGTATACATACCTAATTTTCTACCTTTATATAATCTTGTAGTATCATATAAGAATTGATTTTTTGTTAGTGGGGTAGTTGAATAAATTGTGGGGATCATGTAAGAATTTAATAAATTTCTTGAAATTTTTGAATCATATTTAAATTCATAACATTGTTGATAATTATCAATTTCAAAATTTGAATGATTTTGATGTATGAATAATTTTTTCAATTTTTTTAATTCATTAATAGCATCAGCATGATCAATTAAATCAATACTTACATTAATATCACCCATTATAATTACTTGTTTACCTAATTTTAATAAGTTTAAACATCTTTTAAATAATATTGTTAAAAATTTAATTCTAAATTCTTCACCTTTTTCAGTTCCACCTGAATTTGCAGGACAATATAATGAAAATATAACAAGTTTATTAACCAATTCAACCACAATACATCTACCTTCCGAATCCAATTCAAGTGCTTCATTAATTGGTAAATCAATGTATCCACCAATTGAATTTAATGAATCTCGATAATTTTTTTTAGAATTATCAGGATTTAAAAGGTAACCGGTCAAACCTTCTTCAACTTTATGAATGGATAAATGATTTCTAACATGTATTGAATCATGATGTTGAGGAATTCTAATAAATAAACCCACACCACTATAACCTTTTTTAAATTTTGGTAATGATATAAAAGATTTATAATCAGATAAATGGTGTAAATCAACGGAAGAAATATTTGACGAGGATAATTTTAATTCTTGAAGTGAAATTATATCAGCTTTCAAACTTTTGAAAAATGAATTAAAATTTTTTAATTGATTCCATGGATAATAATTTAATAATGTTTTAATTCCATTAACATTGAATGTTAGGTATCTTACTGTTGATGTATTAGCTAATGGAGGTATTCTTTCAAGTATATCTTTTGGCAAGGATTCTGATGAAACCATCCCAAGGCATAAGGATGTCGTTTATTTATTTATTTTTTACTCGAACGAATCGGTAATTCATTTAAAGTTGATTTGGTTATTCCTTTATTATAAAATTTTGTTACTTCTTTATATCGAGGGAAAACACCCGTACACCAGATGAATAATTATCAACAATAACAGCACTAGACACAGATTTCAGTTAACAAGTTGATTGAGGGATGTATTGATACGATGATAAGCTTAAGAAAAACGAGGTACTAGGTACTACGCTGAAAGTGTTAATGAAGGGAAATCATGTTGGTAAATATATCAGAAGACCCCGTTTTTCAAAATTTAAGAAATCACCAAATCAAGGGCTATTTCAATTCGAAGGTAGATGATATGACAATAAATGATAATTTCTTCCTGATTCAATAGAAGATGATGTGACACGATTTGTTATGGAAGTCATGAAACCAAGCAGTATTATTTTAAGAGTTGCGAATCAAATACTCTGTGGATCCACATACTTTACTATTTGCTAACGTATGTAGATTTCACCATAAGATATATGTTATATGAATAACAAAAGCTGTATGTTGAATTAAGCTAGCACTTCCTCAAACTACTGCTGTGTTATGTAATATTGTACTGATACTAGTTCTTATAACGTATTTATAACGTCATGAATGTAAAGAGTCAAATCTCAAAAAGAACATTGAGCAGTATAAACCAAATTTCAATTCATATAAGTAGTATCAGTTAATTTTATATGAGTAGTACATGTTAGAGTCCTCATATGAGTAGTATAAGGATATTACCACTTTGTGAATGGCTGCTAAATCAAGAACAAAAGAAAAGAAAAGAAAAGAACACAACGGAAAGACCAGATCAAAGTATCACACACTTATCATACATGGAATGGTGTACACTCAGATCTTATAGTCTCCATGACACCTTCTACGTGCTTACCCAAGTAAGTATACCCATATAAACATACACCATATAGTCATAGTATAGTCATAGTCATAGTCATAGTCATAGTAAAAGTCTAGATTCACAGTTTTTTCAGACGCGTTTTTCAATTGTCTTTTTTCCCTTTTTTATTAATTGAGAAATATCAAAATAATGAAAAAAAAAAGTGAAAGTAAAATTACACGAATCTTAACAACGATACTTAAACAACATCTACACCCAACTCCATCAACTCCACCAACTCCATCAACACCCTGACTCTAGTTGAATCACATACTTATCGTCATCACCACCCTCTTCATCTCCCACTGCATCCGTCTTTCCTTCACTCCCTCGCTATCCCATTTCATGTCCTTGTCAAATTAAGCGTGAATTACCCACTCTGTTTCAACTAAGAATATCCCCGTATCAATTTATCTTCAATCCAATTTACGGCTGGCTATACTCTATTTCCACACTCGTTTACCTTATCTATATTTACAACAGTCATGATAGATCCCGAAGCTTTTATGAAAAATTCACCTTTTCAAATAACTCATATAAACGAATCTTCGTATAATTTAAATAATACAACTCCCGATTTACTTAAATTTCAATTACAAGAACAATATAGAAGTAAATTAAAAGATTTGAAAAATAATCATGTAGATTTACCAAATTTAAATCTATTAAATTCTCAATTTTTAGAAGGATCTTTTAATAATCATTTACAATCAAATACAAACCAAATTCCAAGTTTATCTAATCAAATTCCAAGTTTATCTTCAACTCCAACTACAAACAACAATGATGACGATGATGAACCTGCCGACTTTGACGATTCATTCATTTCTCATTCTTCTTCTTCAAATTATCTTAACCTAAAAATATTAATTGAAAATAGTGTATTTGATACTTCAAAAATAAATAAAGATTCAATTCTTTCATTATCAAATTTAAAAAATTTGAAAAATTTAATTCTGGATAAAACTGATTTAAAAAATTATCTTATTCAAAGATTAAATTTATCAAATCAATTCAATTCAAAATTAATTTTATCAAATGAAATTGATTTAGAATTTGATTCAAATTTATTGATTAAAATTTTAAAACTGAATCAATCTTTAACCATTCAATTATTATCAATTAATGATGAATTAGATTATTTAACTAATCGTTTAAATAATCATAATTTAGCTTGTTTGGTTCTTGGTTACGTTGAAGATGTTAAATTAACTTCAAATTATAAATCAAAATTAAATAATCAACCATTAATTGAAAATAATATTGAAATTATGAAACCTTTGGATGATTTACTTTCTCATATAGTTGCAATTTCTGCAAAATATAATATAAATTTACCAAATCCAAATTTAAATCCAGAAAATGAAAATGAAATCGAGAATGATAATGATAATAACAATAAAAATATAAATGAATCCTTTCAATCAAAAATTCAATGGGCTCAAAATTGTATTGATACAATATTATCAACAAATTTATCATTTTCATCCAATTTAATTGAACCAGGTACTCCAATTCATAATCGCTCATTAAGTAATTCAACAACCAATCAAGAAAATTCATTCCTTTCTGCATCTCCTTATAAATCCGTTAATTCTTCAAATGATAAAATTATTCAAGATTTAAAAACTGCTCTTACCGATTTAAAATTTTCTCATCATTATTTATTGAAAGAATATGAACATTCAAGAGAAAGTTCACTTCAATTGATTCAAGAATATCGTAAAAAAAATTCAACTTTAGAAAAAGAATTATCAAAGAATAATAATAATAATAATAATATTAATAATTCGATTGATGAAATTGAAATTTCAAAATCTTTTTCAAATAATTCATTAAATGATTCACTTAATTTTGATAGTATTACAATTAAAGATAATGAAATTTCAAAACTTCGTAAACAATTGAATTTATTAAAAATTGATAAATTAGGTTCAAATAAAAATTATCCAAATTCTCATGTTTCATCTCCAAAACTTTTTCAAACTACAAATGATTCATCTTCATCGTTTTTCTCTCCCACTCAAATTCAACCTGATCTGTTATTATTACCATCTCATGATACTTTAGATCCTCCTTTATCAACAAATAATGATGATGATTTAAATGAGGTTCAATCCATTAATAGTGATTCAACAAGACCAACTTCAATAGGTGGTGGTTCATCAGTACCTTCATCTTCTTCAATGAGTAATGGAATTTTAAGAAAAGAATTTAAGAAAATTGTTAATGATATTCAAGATCAATACGAATTAGAATTAGGTGAAGAAAGATTAAGAAGAAGACAATTACAAGATCAATTATCAAAATTAAAAAAATCTAACATTGTAAATAATGATTAATTAAAATTTAAATCAAGTGATTTTTAATCTTCATCTATCAATTCATCAATCAATTCGTCAAACATTCAAATTTGTCACTCATCTATTCAATTCTTTCATTACCCTCTAACTTTTTGGTTAATTAGTTATTTTAATCTTCTTCTACTTATTGTTTTATATATATTTTTACCTCCATTTATCATTATAATTGTAATATTTTCTTTGTAATAAATCAGATAAAATCCTCACAGAAAAAAATTAAAAAATAAAAATAAGGTAAATCACTCTAGTGTGAATACTATATTTTACTTATAATATTGATTTGTCATTTTCAACTACTATTCGTATTAATAGAAGATTTTTGTGGTGGTTATTAGCTAAGACTTGGTTAATAGTTAGCTTCATTATTACGCTATAAAACGCGTTATTTAGGATGGAATCAAATAATAATGATAGATATCAGTATAGTTTTCAACCTAACTTAAATCCAAATCAGAATATAAATCAGAGCGTAAATCAGGATACAAGTGTAAACCAGAACAACTACAATCAAAACCAGAATACAAATAACAATAATCAAAATTCACCTTTCGTCAATAATCAAAATTTAAACTATATTCAAACTCAATCAAATTCAAATGACTTTCAAAACTTTCAATACCAACCAATTTCAAATCAGCAACTCAATGAACAGTTCTATCAACAATCACCAACTACATCTCAGCCGTTGTATCAACACCAACATCATCAACCAATTCCTCATCAACTTTCACAACAATACCAACAAGTACCTTATCAAAATCATCAACAACCATTTCATGTTGCCAATAATATATTAGGCACACTGATTGATAATCCAATTGTTATGAATAGTATACCAAGCTCTAGATCAGGTCAATTCAGTGATGTCAATATCGAACAACAACATAATAATTTACCAATTCATAATTCCCAACAATACTATGGACAAAATTTAACGTCTTCTCAAAATATTTTACAAAACTCATCTTCAATTTCTGAAAATATAAATATTAATGATATAAAATCGCTAAATCAAATAAATGTGGAGCAATCAAGGCATCCAAATGAAAGATCCAATCAAATTTATATGCCTGATCAAATTCCAATACATGATCAAACCCCCAACCCCAATCAAAATTTAGTACCAGATCAGACTTCCATACCCGATCAAATTTCAATACCTGATCTGGCTTTAATTGATGAACAAAACTTAAAATCTGAACAAAATAATATTGAATCTAATGATTCAAAATCTGATTTTACAATAAATAATTTACTTTTAACATCTGATTTCTTCTTAAACAAAGCTCATGAAATTGTTTTAGATTCAAATGATATAATTGGTACAAAGAATTATTATAAAATGATAAAAATTTCAATTAAATCTTTATTGATATTAATCAAACAATATTCACAATGTTTAAATCCAAAATTAGAACTGATAATTTATTTTAAATTAGCTAAAATTTACTTAAATGAAACTGAAAATTTAAATAGAGCGGATGATTATATTAATAAAGCAATTTCAATATCTTCAAGAAATAATCTTATTAAAATTCAATTTGTTAGTGAATTTTTAGCAGGTAAAATTTTAGAAAGAACAAATTCAAAACTTTTCTTAAATTACATCAATGAAAGAATTACGAATTATACCAATAAAGGTTTTGAAAATTTATGTGGTTTATTAACATTATCTAAAATTAACAATTTACTTATATCTGATTGTTCCACAGGTTTAATCATACTTCAATCATTGACGAAAAATTTTAACATTGATAAATCAATCTTGATCTTGGCATTATTTTATCAATGTAACATGCACCTTTATAGAGGCTCACCAAATTATTGTGAACAAGGTCTTGAACAAATAGAATTAACTTTACAAAATATCAGTAATATTCAACCACAAATAATAGCTATGAAACTTTTATTATCTTTACAACTTTCCATTCAAACAAATCAAATTGAAAAGAGTAAACTACTACTGAAACAAATATCTGATTTTGTTACACTTCAACGCAATAATAATTGGGATCAATGGAATGAAAATGGTGCCTTTATTATTGAAACCAAAATTTCGGACAAGAACGAAAATGATACTTTACCTTATCAAGTATCTTGGTTAAACTCTGATGAATTTGTTATATTGTTTTATACCTTGACTGGTATTCACCTATTATCAGAAATGCAACATTTTAAACGAGCAGATAAAGTTTTCAAAGCATGTTTGAAATTAATCGATAATCAATTATGTGAATTAACAAAAGTCAAGGAAAGTAAAAGAAATTTCCCACTATACCAACTAACTAATAAAATTGTTAGATTAAATTATACGAAATATTGTATAAATTATTATCAGGTATGGCTTAAGTTTACAAATAATGATTTTGATATCAGTGGACTCAATGGTTTCATAAACAATTATAATTCTAACAATTTTACAACTGAAGAATTATGTTATTATAAATTACTCTTACCAAGAATATTTTATCTTTTTGGAATATTCTGTCAATTCAAAGGTGATTTAAAATCAGCCAAATTTTATTATTTGAAAGTTCGTAATTTTACAGGAATTAATACGAAAAAAAATGATGATAGAATTTCAGCATTGCAATTATCTTTAGGTGTTGGAGGTGAATCATTTCAATCAAAATTTGAATTTAATGAACTATATACTTACTCCACATTTCATCTTTTACTAATAACCACCTATGAATTAAGAAAAATTCCAAAATCATCTCCAAATGTTATTAGTAAATCTCATGATTTCTTGAATTTATTGTATAAAGATTTAACAAACGCCGTATCATTTGCTAATAAATTAACTTCAAACAGTTTCACCATGAATTTTGTAAACTCAAATCAATTGTTCCTTATTTCATATAAAGTTGTTCTCGCCATTAATTCAAGTAATGGGTTTCAACATAATAGTCCATTGAATGACTTACTCAATAAGCAACTAATAGAATTGGACGATCAATTTAGAATACCAAGTGGTATGACATTCATCAATAGTTTGGTGCTTTATGTGATTTATTTGGGATCAATAAATTTGGATGAAAGAGATAAGTACTTCAAATTATGCATTGAGCTGATTTCTGATACGAAAACTGATAATGACAAGGTTCTACAAATATTTATATTAAATGAAATGTATCAAGATGAATTAAAAAAAGGAAACGAAGATAACGCAAGGATTATGCATTTTAAAGTTCAAGCTTTGAGGCAAGAATTAAATAATAAATTTGAAACGGCAAATTTGATATCCCAAAGTTAACTAAAGCATAAATAGATTTGAGAATCAAAATTTTGAATATAAATGAATAGATTGTGACTTAAAGTGTTATATTGTATTATATATATTTAGTGAACTAATAGATGTACAGAAATTTAATATTTGTAGTTTAAAGTAAAATAATAAACAAAAAACTATTTGACTTTTTTTCACGATCAAATAGGAAAAAGTTTATGCTATAATGCTAGGGTAAAAAAAGGGATATTTTTATTTTTTAAATTGATAGAAATGAATTTCAACTTAATGAAAAGATGACTTAATTTACTTCTTTGACTTCTTCTTTTTTTCGGATTTTTCTTCACCATCTTCAGCTTTACGTTTCTTTTCCTTCTTTTCTTTCTTTTCTTTCTTTTCAGATTTATCTTTCTTTTCTTTCTTTTCAGATTTATCTTTCTTTTCTTTCTTATCCTTCTTTTCTTTCTTTTCTTCAGTAACAGTTTCAGTTTCGGTAGAAACTTCTTCAATTAAGGATTTCTTTGGTAATTGAACTTCAGGAGCAACTAATTTTGATTCTGGAACAGCAGGAGCTGGAGTTTCATCATGATCTTTATATTCTGATTTCCAATTTTCTGGAGTATTTTCATTAACTCTACCAAATTTATCTAATTTACCATCGGCTTTTAATTGTTTTTTCTTTTGAGCGACTGGACCGAGACCCCATCTTCTTGGATAAGTATCACGTTCCATAATACATCTTTTAACTTTAGCGACAATACCATGATCACAAGTTTGTAAATCAACAGTTGTCATTTGAGCAATACCAATAGCAATTGCTTCACCTTTGGTTGTGATTAAAACGACTTCGTCATATAATTCGATACCTTCTTCATAACGTAATAAACCTGGAATCATTAATTTAGCACCGTAACAAACAGAGTTAACCGCAGAATCTTTAACAACAACTCTTTTATAACCAACTAATAAAGTTTCTAAAGGTTGAATAATTTTTCTTAAATAAGATTCATCTCTTTTATTATCGTAAACATATTGAGCATCTAAAACATCATGTAAAGTGACTAAGTTATCATTTTCACCCAAAGCACCTGAACGAACACGACGTAATTCTTGCATATGACCACCAACACCTAATAACATACCTAAATGAACACATAAAGTTCTCATATAAGTACCAGCTTCACAAGAAGCCCAAAAGACACCTAATCCTCTTTTGTTATCAAATTCAATTAAGTTTGAATCATAAATTGTACGAACTCTCAATTGTCTTTTAACAGCAGAAATTAATGGAGGTCTTTGAAATAAAGCACCAGTTAAATTTTCTAAAGATCTACCCATATCTTTGGCATCTTTAAGTTCATCATGTAATCTAACGATACAAACATATTCTTTACCTGCACCTTGTTGAGATTTGACTAATCTTGTAGCTCTATCAATACAAACGATTAAACAACCAGTAACTTTTGGATCTAAAGTACCAGAATGACCGGTTTTTTCGGTTCTTAAAATTCTTTTGATCCAAGCAACGACTTCATGCGATGACGGATTTGATGGTTTATCTAAATTAATAACCCCTGATGAAACATATGATTTTAAGTCTCTTTTCAATGGTGAACAACCAGCTGGGATTGGAGTATAATGACCACTTCTAACCAATAATTTATCATAGTTTTTTAATAATAAAGGCCATTCAGAAGTGTCTTTTGAAGGAGCAACAGCTTCTGGCTTAATCATATATTCGTCCGACATCTTGAATAATAAATATCGATAGTATGAATACACTTATTGAAAAAGGCTAAAATCAAAGAAGTTTATTTGAATTAATAAATTTTTTGATATTTGAGAAGATTTTACTGTTTTTTTTTTTTGACTTTTTTGATTTTTCATTCAGGCAAAAAATGCATCGTGCGGCGCACTGGCTGTTTATATGCAGTATCTATATACATATGTAAAGCAAAGTTATCTAAGACTATCTAAACCTATATGGAACTGAGAATAATAAAACATGCTATTTGATAATATGTTGTGTATTGATATGCTAATTTGATAAGTTCATTGTACGTGCTATTTCAAGTTTTGTCAACTCTAACCAGAATGTGTCTCTGCCAATGGATCTAATGTGTTTGACACAAACATCAATTGAATCATCATTAATTAACTCTGATTGAGATTGAAAACTACCTCCAATTAAATTGATGATATCTTTGTTAGATTTGATTTCACTAACAACCTCGTATAGTTGATTGACCAATGCCAGGTCGGCAATGATTATATCGTCAAGGTTAGCTGGAGTATTATTTATCGATGTTGATATTGAATCCTTCAGATTTGAATTAATTTGATCTAGCTCAGTTAATTCATGAATTAATTTTGAAATATTTGATACTTGACCATTCAAATGTTGAACGTGATCTTCTAGTATTTCACTATTCGCTTTGGCTTGAGTATTATGATAACTTAATTGTGTGTATAATGCATTTATCTTTGAATTATTTGCATTAATTGTAGGTAAATTAAAGTTAATACTATTTTCGTCGTCTACTTGTAAGCATGCATTTATTTTTCTTGAAAGTTCTCGAAGTGGAAGTATTAGTTTATCATTTTGAGCGTTAGGTGAAAGAGCTTCATTTTTATCCATTAAGTCTTCCTCTCGTTGTGGTTGTGATTGTGTAATGTTTTGTTGCTGTTGCAATGTTGAATTAGTTTGCTGCTGCAATACTGAAGTTTTTTGTTGATTTGATGGAGAATTTCGAGATGAATTGGGCGATCTGCCAGGAGACTCCATATATTTTTGATACTTTGGATCATTCAAATCAGGATTAGATAAAGGTGGTAATGGTAGTGGATTCTGATACTTGGATGGGATTGTATTGGATGCGATTGCATTGTATGCGATTGAGTGTGGTTTTTGAGGTATGGGAGGTCCTGTTGTTTGCCTGCTTATCATATGGGGTAACTGAGATCCGGTTGTCTGTCTACTAATCAGTTGGGATCCTGTTGATTGTATACCCAAAGTAGATTGGCTTTGTATACCATTCTGTATTGGAATCTTTGCCGGTTTTTGAGGTGATCGTAAAAGTGGAGTTGATCCCCTTATATCGTTTGTGTTTTGACTTAATTCATAAATCGGTGGTTCCTTTTCAAATGTTGACTTCAATATCTTTACAAGTTCAATTAAATTATATTTAGAAAGGGAAAATTGATCTTGTAGAACGCATTCAGTAAGCCAGCTGGATAAGTAAGGATGATAAAATCTTCCCTGGCTATCAATATGATTTCCAGGTTTCAAGTAGTAATTTTTAGAATTATTGGGGATAATATATACTATGGGTACTCCCAATGATTCTTCAGTTGAATAAGGATAACTTAATGGCACCCAAATATGAACGGGTACTACCATATCATTGCTAGTTTTGATTGATCCATATAGATCAACAAGTAATGACGATTGACCAGAGTTTCCCGAGGTGTAAACGTCTGTTTTTATCTTGAATCTGGATGATTTCGACTTATGATTAAGGTAGACCGCTAAAAATTGATATATGTGAGTGTATGCAAGTTGTTTGTGGATATATTGAGGTTGTAATATATTGAACAACCAATTGGCCACCTTAGGCGGTATTTCAGACATATTCAAACACTTTGAGTAGATTCTCTCTTTCTCCTTATTCAATTATGTATTATTCCAATTACTATCTACTAATTTGCACTCCCAAATGTTTGGTATCTTTTTGATTTCAATTTGCACTGTGTTATGTGCAGTATATTGGAATAAAATGGTTACCGCCGAATAATTCAATAAATTGAAAACGAAAGAACAGATTTATCTTCAACTCAAATCAATTCAATACTCTTCGTTTTCAAAGTCAAATCAATTCACATCATGAGTGGGTATGTATTCTCCTTGAAATGCTAGACTCGATATAGATTATAAAGTTTCTTTTACTAACTCGCCTCAATTAGTTATACTGTTCTTATCGTATTCATAATTACCGCTCTTATATCAGCGTTAGCTTGGGTAGCTGCACCAAAACAAAATCAAACAGTATGGAGATCATCTGTGATATTGTGTTTGGCCATGTGTTACTTGATGTGGGCATTCACATATTTGGCACAATTGCATCCATTAGAACAACCAAAAAGATCTGATTTAAGACCTGAAGCAAAAGAATAAACATGCTTTTCATTTCAAGCCTATTCTTTGACAATAATACAAACTCAATCATTCCAAAATAAGTCACACTTTTACTTCCCGTTTCGCTGATTTGATTAAGCAATACTTCCCGATGGTTTGTATCATTTGATCACTTTATGAAGCTCTCTTCAATCTACAACTTTCAATTCTCACATCAAATTGAGAAGGTAACTGCTATTTCCGATATGGAAAATGCTTAATGAGAGACATTGAAAGTTCAATCTTCGGAGGAATAACTACGTCTTTCAGCCTTTGATTATCCATTCTTTCTTTTTCATATCTATCTTCAATAAATACTTCATATCGAACTTGCCTTCAAAAACTTTATTTCATCTCTAAATTTCGAAATTGGATCATCCAAATTCAATATTTTCTTTATATAGTCGTTAAAACAATAATAATATATCATTCGGTTTATATGATTCGACCCTTTCATTAGGTTTAGTAGTTTAGTAGTGAATTATTTGAGGCGGGTAACCCTGTCTGTCTGTTCACACACGACTTTTGATATGAAAAAAAAAATTGAGCTCAAAGATTTTTTTTTACATATATAAATGACTATCCAATACACCTTTTCTTTAACTCTTACTCTATTCAACTACCATGGAATAGTTATTTATTGTATATATCAAAATATACGTCAAGCTCACCTCAAAATCTCAATTTGTACTAATTTCAACTGGCTTCCATTTGCCAATTAGAATTATATGTCTTTCATCTCTAACGATTTAAAATAATCAAATTTTATGTTCTCCCATTTCTGCCCTTCATTCACATGCTTCAATTGAATGTTAGGTCTTGTTACGGAGTAGAAAAAGCTCAGGAACGAATTTTAAACACCTTTGATACAACCGTTTATTATTTTTTGCTGGGATCGTGTGGTTAGATTGATACTATGGTGATTCATTCTCATATGAGCTCACTTAATTAGTCTCCACTATATTTTGCTGTAAGATACCCTATTGGCTTTCAATTTAGCTTTCTATTCGTAAATCTAGTAATTTCTTTCACCTTATGCTACTTCTTATGCGTATATGTGGAGTGAGTATTGATAACTAATTGAGACTCGTGATCATAATTTTATACGAAAGGGCTCTCAGGGTTGTCTGAAATGAAAAAGGACTATTCCATTACTTATACCTTAGATGACTTAGATCGACAAAACAAACAAACCTCATCATCAAGCTGTCAGTATCAATTAACTGTCATTAAGAATCTAAATTATTAGGCCGTAGTTACATTTGCTTGAATTGAAAACAAAAAGCGAAGTGAATAAAAGTATAATTCTTGGTTTTTTTATTTTTCAACAAAACGTAAAGTTTATTCGGCTAGTTCTTTAAATGTTTCTTTGTCTCAACACGAATAAAATGACAAGTTTTAGTAAGTATTGAAAGAGTGTTTCTGGCCGAAAACTGTTAAAAATTTTAATAGTGAAATTTCATAGCTTTTACATCATTAGTAATCGCTCTTGGCAATTTCAATAGTTGAAACTCAAATATTCTTTGAATTCTTCATTTTTATAGCGTTTACCGTGTGGAATCCAAATTCATTGTGAAATCCACAAGACTAACCTTGATCAAAAAGGTGAACACCCCCTTGCCGATTTTATGGCTTCAGTGATTACTGAACCTATGGGTAGAAAAAAATAGTTTCATGGGGGCACAAGTAAGTTTAATATAAAAAAAAAAAACCTGATCATGCTAATATAAAAATCATGATACCATTATATGTTGCTCGTATTTCTCCTGAAACAGCTAGTTTGCACAATATTTACATTCTTTCGTCACTTTATGGTTAGGTTACATCTTTTTCGCTAGACAATTACTTGAAACCAAATTGGGTGTTGAGTCTTCCCCTGTCCAATTTAAAATGTCATAATTGTTTTCAATAGTTCCAAAGTTCAAACTAGTTCCACGAGCTACTCATATACAATGAATAATTGCAGCACTTTCGTAATTCATGCCTATTACGCTAAAGCGCAAATCGTTTGTATGAAAACTGTGGTTGGTAAAAAATATTTCATAATTATTTTATCTTTTAAAAAATTCGCAATCATTTTTCACTCCGCTCAATTTTAGACACGGCTAAATTTTATCTCATTCAAGCCAGACATAAATACGTTAATATTTATCTAATTTGGTCTCCGCTCCAAGTTACTTCCTACAACATTAATATATCTTTCATATAAATTTATATATATGCATTGAGGAATTCATTTAGGTTTTTCAGCCCTTTTCAGATACTTGTGTGACTTTAATATAGCTGAAGTAAATCACATACCCCCTTGGCAATGACTTCTAAGAATTTGGAGAAATCAAATTCGGAGCAAATCACCTTAAGCAGCTCCACTATTTCAACAGATGTTGGTCCAAAGTTGAAGACTAATTTGAAAGATAGACATGTATCTCTTTTAAGTTTGGCTGGAATCATTGGTCCTGGTATACTAGTTGGTGCTTCTTTAGCTTTAAGCAATGGTCCTTTATCATTACTTCTTTCCTTTTCCATCATTGGTATAGTTGCCGCCATCATGATTCTGTCATTAGGTGAGTTAGTCACTCTATACTCAACTGGTTGTGCATTCTCAACTATTGGTAATAGATTTGTTGATCCTGCTTTTGGTGGAACAGTAGGTTGGAATTATGTCATTATTTGGATTGCCGTGTTAGCTAACGAATATAATACAACCGCTGCAATTATGGAATTTTGGGGTCCTCAAATTCCAATATATGGTTATGTGTTAATTTTTTGGGTTGCTTTCCTTGCTTTCCAATTTCTTGGTGTTGGAAGTTTTGGAGAAGCTGAATACTGGTTAGCTTTATTCAAAATTATTGGAATGATTGCATTTTATTTATTCTCAATAATATATATTTCTGGTGGAGTTAAGGGAACACCTGCTTTTGGATTTCATTATTGGAATGATCCCGGCCCTTTAAAAAATGGTTTTAAATCTGTCGTCAGTAGTTTTGTTTTTGCTTCAACATTTTATTCCGGAACTGAAATACCAGCGGTTTGTGCTGCAGAAACTCGTTCTCCATCAAAATTACCCAAGGCTTTCCGAGCTACACTAGTTAGAATTATTATTATTTATATTGGTATTGCTATATTCTATGGAGCAACTGTTCCATATAATGATGAAAATTTAAGTGCTGGTACTAAAACATTAAAATCACCAATGACTATTGCGATTGTTAGAGCAGGTTGGCCAGGTGGTGCTCATTTAATCAACGCATTTATCTTGATTACTTGTATCTCCGCAATTAATAGTTCTATTTATATCGGGTCAAGAACAATTGTACATTTAGCAAATGAAGGGTCAGCTCCAAAGATTTTAAGTAAAGTCAATAAACAAGGGGTTCCTTATTTTGCCGTCATTTTGATGAATGCATTTGGATTATTATCTTTAATGAATATAAGTACAGGTGCAGCTAACGCTTATAACTATATTGTTAATTTATCTGGTGTTGCCGTCTTTATTGTTTGGGGATCCGTGTGTTTTTATCATCTTAGATTCAGAAAAGCGTGGAAAATTCAAGGTAGATCTGTTGATGAATTACCGTTCAAAGGTCTTTGGTATCCATATTTACCTATAATTGGTATAGCTGCTAATACTTTTCTTGGTCTCATTCAAGGGTGGTCGTACTTTAAGCCTTTCAGTGCTAAAGATTGGGTAGATGCTTATATATTGATACCTTTTTTCTTCGTTTTATATGGTTTCTTAAAAATTGTCAATAAGACAAAATGGGTTGACTTAAGCAAAGTGGATTTAAATGAAGGTATGAGAAAGGATGTCGGAGAAGAGAGCGATTCTGAAGAAAGTGTCGCTCTTGATGAAGATAAAGATACTCGAACATAATTATATCATTCCTTTTTTAAATTTCAAATATTTATCTGTCAAATGATTATTACTCTGTATTAAAATGTATATTATAATAAATAAGCACTTGAAGTATTTTCACTTACACTCGTATATCATTTAACCCTAAACTATCTCTTAAACTGACTCCAATAAAGACCTTTGCAGTATGAGAAGTCGGACATTGTTACTCTCCATGCCTTATGTGGAACAAAAATAGTTTTATTATGAAGCTCTACACAATATATGGAATGCATTTATAAGTCACCCTGTATACTGAGCAGTAATATGTAGTAAAGGTTTTATTTCACAATAACAAAGCATTACCTTTTTTGCATCAATGCTGTCTCAAATAAAAATCAATGTGCAAAATAGATTTTTAGCAATAACATAGCTGAAAGTCAAATATATGCTAGACAAAGATTCACTCTGCAGTAGCTTTTTGAAGTTCTTTGAAGCGATTAGCATTTTTCATTATTTTTTCAAAAATGGTAGGTTTCGATGGATGTATTTGTGATACCTCAAAACTGAATTCACATTTCGTGATCGACTTGGCTATATTTCAACCAAATAGTAGTCTGTGTTTGATTCAAATTCCAGTTCCGTCGATTAATATAACGGCATGGTCGTTATATTTCACGTTATATGCTGAATTTAAAAACGTCGTTCAGACCGAAAACAAAACATTGAATTATTTTACCCTGTCAACTTTGGCAGGAATTTCATTAATAACAAATCCAATCTGGGTACTTAAAATGAGAATCTTAGGAACATCAAAACACGAAAAAAATGCATATAAATCAATCTTTGATGGTATTTTACAAAGAAAGTCTCGCAAGTTTTTGGAAAGGAACCATACCCAGCTTATTTCTAGTGAAATGTACGTTTGTATTATCAATACTTAAGTGAAGCAGTGCAAGATTGTGTAGTTTTACTACATTTGTATGAACCCTTCACCAAGGCTCAATCCTCTCGAGCGTTATAAACTCACGCTTGAATCAGATCACTTAAGTAAATGATATTTTCAGACCAATATCATCTTGCGAAAGATGAATATCATCCAATTTTAAAAGATGGAAAGTCTTTTAAGTTCGAAATATTAAATAAATTTACCACTAAGTGTTTCAGCTTCCACAAACAGCTTTTTTTTTCGTTTTCATTCCGTCAGCATAATCTTTTTGATTTTTATTCGCCAAATTTCTTATTAATTTGTATTCCTGGTTCATCTTCACTTTTTTCTTTTCTCTTTCGTGCATGTACTTTTCAAGACAGATCTCTACCAAGAATATATTTTCAGCTTAATTTGAAATGAAATTATTCAATAAATTACATTCATTGATTCAGTACGCTTGAATACAATTGCCAAATGATATGTACTTTAGTGTCATACGAAACAATGGTTTGGAATACTTTTTGACTTAAATCGATCATTATAATTTTGCATAAGATAAATTTTAATCTTCTTCTATATAAAAAGTAAGATTTTCAAATAGGTTTACAAGCGGGACTTTCATATTCTTCACCTCACTCTTCAAAGTTCACGAACTTTTTAGCCATTGGGTAGGAATGAAGCCTTCGTATCAAGGACAAACAGAGCAATAGTAAAGTTGACAAGTCAAATAAGCGATGTTGTGCTTGGTTTACGATGTGATTTGAAGGAACCGTGTTTTTGGCTGCTAAACATCCTAATAGTGTACTAATCAATTGAATATCGAATTAAGGAAACTATCATATAAAAGCTTTAAAGACATCTACACTCATTAGGGTAACATGATAATGTACCTGGTTTTTTTTTTTTTTTTAAGGAAGGCCGATACATTATTTTGATCATATCTTAAGCTAACGTATTTCTATGAAGTATTGAATCCATACCCAAATTTATATAAAGTATTACGAGTATATGAATTATTTTCCCCAATTAGACTATACATTACTTAACTCATGATCCTCATACATAATCGATTTGCATCATTGTGCAAAAATATCAACTATTCACAACGATGCCACAAATACCAATTTACCCTTTTTCTACTGAACTCTTTTTTTCTTTGATTCTAGATTCTAAGTCACTACTGTATTCTAAAATTCCCCTTCATATTATCAACAAATTCAATAATTCTAATCATTATTGATTTCAAGAGATAAAACACACAGCTAGCTTCAATTTGAAGTCGAATTCCATTCAATTTGAGGTAAAAGCACAATGTTATACCCTGTAATTTATTCTTGAAATTTAAATCTATGATAAATACTTGGCTCCTTCTTTGGCAATGTAAACTGCATTTTTGGTTTGGTCACTGTATATTGAAAACTTTCCTTTCCATTCAGCTTATGAGTTAACGTCAAACTTAATGGCGTATCATCCTTCAACCAGTTGCTAATGTTACATGTTTTTCGATATTTTCAAATTCAATGTCGATTCAGTATTAAAGAGTAAACAAACAAATTTCATGTTTCTTATTAATTTGAAAATGCAGACTTCTCCTTGACTTGTTTTAAAAGCCAGATGTTTCTCGTAAGTAAAATTAGATTTGGATTGCACATTTTCGATTCTGCTTCGAATTTGAGACATATTTCTCTTGCACTTGAACTATATATTTTAGGTTTATTTCGAATTCGGTTGGTACCATGTGCTAGAAAATAAGACAGGATACTAGTCACAAATATTTTTCTATTACAATTTCGAAAATTTCCCCATCTCAAACGTATTCTGCCAATTGCTTATCTGCAAATGTATTTTATATTCTAAAAACTTTATTTCCACCTTAAAAACCCTGTTTTGGTTATCCCTTTTTTTCTTTCCAGGTTTAACATTTTAACTTTTGCGGAACCTTTAAAACGTATTCATTTTATATAATTCAAAACTGGCATGTCATATCTAGCTGGTAATTCTGTATTAGATCTGTAGGCTCATGTCATGAAATTAGTCATCTGCGAAGTTAAAAAGCTAAATATTGAGATTTACTTAGTTGGTGCCCGCAACATGTCTTTGGGTCAGCAAATTGAATAGGATACTTCCAAATCTGTCTATATTCAATACATTGAAGGAACATTGTCACTACTCTTCTTATTTCAAATTTTACAAGAATGTTAACGAGTAAGTTCATCTCGTTAAAAAGTAGTTTCATTGAAGTTGAATGAACATCGATTGCCTTCGAAGGTACCCCCTTCTCTTGACTTTTATCATTCCTAATTCCTCGTTTATTGAATTACTACAGATTCATGTTGAATGCTCAATGATAATCATTCGGTGATAATCAACGTCGCTATTGATGACATACAACAAGTTGTCGCCTTCCTCACTTCCTTGATTCGCATAACGTATCCAATAAGACTATGAAATAAGCTCACAGATATTGAATTATCAGTCAAGAATTCTTTGTTAGTAATTCTGCTCTTGCATGTTTTGCTGACGTTTGATATGGCGTGGGTTTGTGTTATAATCTGATTTTCTTCATCTTTTCTACTAGTGTTGATCTCGGCTTTTTGTCAGTGCTGCAACATAAGGTGGTTGTTAAACTTTATTACAAACCATCTAAAGAGACCAATATATTATTTAAAACCCTTATTTATATTTATCGATAAAATCAAAAGCATTGTATGGGATACTTTTCACGTTTTCGTCATATTTCCCTACGTTCAATTTATTATATTTCATAAACGTCACAATGACTACTTATTCATAATCAAGAAATGTATACTTTGGTACTCAAAATATCTCTTTATTTCTCTCTTAGTTAGACACAAATTCAATAAGAAAGAAAGTGCAATTATTTAAAGTTCAAGTTTGCTTATGGAGTAAATTTCTTTTTTGTGCACCAGATATGTAATTGTTTTTATTTTACTATAAGTATTCAGAGTCAGAAAGCCAATGAGTCTACTAAACTATTGCAAATTATCTGAAGATTTAAGAACACTACTAAACGCTTTAATCTGAAAAAAACCAAAGCAAAAGTAAAAGAATAATTTTGTTTTTTAACCCTGAATTACATTCATTATTATTTGATTTTATTGAAGTAATGAGCTTATTTCCACAAAAAGTGTTGAAAACCATGACTTCTAGTTGATCGACTCATTTTGATAAACACTTTCACTTCTAGCTTTAGTTTGAAATTTAGTTTCTTATAACACATCTTATATTTTTGCTTACTTAATAATATAAACCTTTCAACATAAGTCTATTTATGTTATTTTTTTTCCGTACCAATGGATTTACTAACCAACTTATTATACGTTACTTATATATAGCTATTTTACTAATGACTAATTTCATGAATCAACCTGATTCAAATCGTTTCATAAAATGACCATTGCTAATTGCAAATTTCACTTTAATTCAACAAAATGAGTCTTAAGTACACGGATGAGACATTTAGTACTTTGATTCCAACTTCAAGGAAAAAACCCCTAGATAAGAACCATATATTCAATTGAAAATATTTGTCATGAAACATTTGATGAAATGCTTTCAATTGACTTTTGAAATTGAGTTCGAACTATAATAAAAACTGTTATATCGTAGCCAAGTTCAAACTGGCAATCAAATGTCTATTATCGCTTGAATTTAGAATAAGGAATAAAAAAACTGCGATATCTGGTCCAAAGAACATCATTTATCATCCATTCTACAAGTCGTTCGATATACCTAAAACTATTATTGAAACACACAAATTTTAAAGGTTGAAATCTTTACAAAACTTATTAATAAAATTGAGCCAAAACTTTGTCATAACTTTTCTCATGGCTAATTGATTTATTTTTGCAGTTCCTCAATTGATGACATCTGATATTATTATGTCATGATAAACAATTTATTTTGAAATATTTTTGCTTCGAGGGGAAATCTCTCCCGATAGTGTCATTTGCTTGTCTATCCAACTCGAACCACTATTCAGATTATATCTACTAAGTTTACGCTTGCCAATTTTATTCTCTTAAGCCATTGCATATCACCTATTTTTGAAAAAAAAACGTCAAGAATTTGATTAAATCAAACCAATTTTGAATTGATATGTGTAAATAGATGGGAATATCATCATCAATCTTGAATAGTTATATATATGTCAAGTAAATGTGGAAGTTTATAATATTGTGAATAAAAAAATTTTAAGTTTATTATGTCTGTTATAAATAAAAATACGGAATCACAGCATTACTATCAAACATAATTCCACTTCTTCTATTAAATGTAAAAAACTCCAAGTTTGGTTAAATTTGTGCTGGCATTTCAGCAATGACCTCTTCTATATTTATTTGCTCGAGTAGTATATATTTCGTAGCAGGCCTCTTCTTTAACGCCCGTATTTTTGAAACTAAATACTTTTACCTTTACGTATTTGATGCGAGCTAATTTCATTACATACAGAATCATCCTCAAAGATGGCCATATGCTAAAAATGTGAAAATTTCAAGTAGTGACGTTTGAAGCCATATTGCTACTCTTTTTCTAGCTTTATTTTGTTTAATCATTTAAATATTCTCAATTGCCCATGAAATCAAATGTTGATTTAATCTGGATGAAACCTTTGACGTTATCGGTATGTAAAAGCCAAAGCTTTTAGCAGAAAAATGAAAATTATGCACTTTAGATAGCGAATAACTCTTTTTGATCTTTATTCATTCATTCTACTCTACTGAGCTTCACATATATATACTATTTGGACTCTTTTTTCAAAATATTTTGATGACTTTGATAAACATTGTCTCGTTAATATCACTTCAGTCGACATCTGTTTTGTAAAATTTTTTTTTATACAAGAGCGTTATGAAACAAATTAGTCACCGATTACTATTGTACTTCAACACTTTTTGTTAAGCAGTCATTTACACTTAATCGATCAATATATTATCTATAATAATACGATTCAAATGGATTACTTACTAAGATGTTCCTTTTTTTTCGCAATATTCTGTGAAAACCTCATATAAAAAAAACATCAACATAGTCATTGCAAGGTCTGATAAGTGTAAAATTATCTTTAGGTGCAAATTAAATAATGGTGAATCTAAAAAGGAATCAGCAAAAAACGAGCCAACGAAAGCTATCCCAAAACATCAATATAGTTGTCCTTTCAAAATGAGAGCTAACTATTCTATAAGGAATAAATCGTGGACATTACTGGTAGTCAACGACCAGCACAATCATTCTCTTAAAAGCTCAACTCTAAGTAAGGGGTCAGGATCCTCTATATCACTTGATGGTATTCAGACAAGGCAAACTCTCTCAGATTCATCCAATGGATCTTCACTATATCCTTTGGATGGAGAGTGAGCTCACTACGTATTAATTTTTGATAGCACTTTAAGAAAAAAGGTCATTTAATGAATTAAGCAGATCAACTAATCTACAAACCTAAAAATCGCTAATATGAGCCATTATCAATTTGATTCTAAATGTATACAACAATGTAAAAGCTAAATAATCAAAGATGAGCAAACAGTCATATATTAACTCTTTCCGTATTTACCTAACATGAATTGTTCTAACCCAACCCTTTGAATGAACAACCCATTTCGATAAGCACTACTATTTCAAATTTCTAATTTAATATCAAGTTTACTATAAAATAGCTTATAACTATTCAATAATATGAATTTTTCAATGTAGATCTATTTACTTTTTTGCTGTTCCAATTGGTATTACTAACCAACTTATCCCATGTTGATTCTGATGATTCATCTTAAAATTGACTAAACTAACCTTATTCAGCACGTTTAGTATCAAAACTGTTGAAGCTAGACATTTCTATAGCTCAAGTTTGACATAGTAAATAGTTGATTGGAACTTAATTAGTAGTATAGTAAGGGTCACAATAGATATTATTATAATGTAGAATATAAGGGATAACTCT
>JANIJN010000086.1:0-25188 GCA_030557975.1 Soucietia sequanensis | reverse complement strand
GTTCATTGGTCGAACTTCGTCGACATAATGTTATTGTGGGTGTGTGTGTGTGTGAGCAAAAATTCCTCCAATCAGTTACTTAGAAATATATATTAGTCTTTTAAATACATAATAAAAAAAGTGCATAAAAATATTTCACCTAACGTAAACTACCCTATCAATTGCTAATTAGTAAATACTACAACTACTTAGTCTATCACTACGGCTCGTCTACTTACCGATCACAATCAACTAACAACAGTGTGTATTTATTCTAAGATATTGATAGTATCTACCTACAAGGGGAGAGATAGCTGCATTATATTATCTTGAGATACAGCTAGGGATCAGTACATTCTAGTAATACCTATTATGCCCTGATCTTAATCAAACCCCGACAGAATCAGTTGCATATGAGTGAGGTCGCAACTTTGTTAATTGGGATCTGCATTAAAGCACATTCTTCAAACACAGCTCTTTTTTTTTCTTTTTCGTCATCTTCAATATTTAATATAAGTTAATTTGATTTTAAGAACAGTGATGAGCAAGATTATATGGTGTGGCCCAAAAAGAAAATTTGTTTCTCATTATGTTATAGTCGTCCTGTGGTAGTATGAATGTAGTTATTTCTTCCAACTTTTTGCCATCTATCCGATCTGTATCTACGCTCAACACGGAATACTTTCGTGGAGAATCATTGTGTGGATAATGTGTACTGCAGCATTATTCTCTAAGATTGATCGACTTACTTGATATGGATGGCCGATTTGCACAATCATGTCTGATTGTACGAGTTTTCTAGTATTACATTCGATGTCTGCTGACTCATACAATGTAATACTATCCTACGATTTATACACACATTTTAGCTTCGTCTGTAATCGGCAAGGCGAACGTTTTCTGTAGTAAATTAAAAAGGGGTATATTGTATCCCAAGAAGCATTCCATAGTGCATACGCTAAGTAAAATTTAAAATTTAAGGTTATGTGACAACAACTTGGTATCCCTGTTATCCGATTGAAAAAAAGTCAAAAAAAAAAATCCGCAGATTAGGTGGGGCGAGCTGGGAATTGAACCCAGGACCTCCCGCAATTTAAGACTAATTTCCGAAAAGAAAAGAATCTCCCTAAGCGAGAATCATACCACTAGACCACACGCCCTAATTTTTTTTTTTACTATAACGGCATATGGTTAATTTACTTAAATATATGTCTTGGAAAAAAAAGGCAAAATGGCCAAAAAAAATGGTCAAAAAAGTAACAACTTCCCAAAATGTGAAAAAAAGGGTCAGCTCTTTCTATGGTATCTTATCTATTATCTACTTATAAAATGTAGGCTACTACTAGCCTAATTTAACCTTTTCTCAAATCTGCACGATTATTTTCGCAGCAGATTTTTTCATTTAATTCTACATTTAATTCTACGTAGGGGTTTTTTGCAACCTTTTGTCCCCGCTAATTCAACGGTATATAGTTAATTTTATAGTTAAATATATATTCATTATAGTAAAAAAAAAAAAAAAAGATTTCAAGCCATTAATTTATAGTTAGATATGTATTCATTACAGTAAAAAAAAATTACTGTTTATTAATACTATTTTACGTATTATATGCCTCGCCATAAATAATCAATTACTAGGAATTGCTAATACGATGATCGGATAAAATCAAAAAGATTTTTTAAAAGAACGTCATATGGACGAAAGGATTGCTCAATTTCGCGGTATTATAACTTTGATCAATAACTCGCACTCGCGGCAGTCAATCTCTAACAACAAGAAATTGAAGAAGCGAAAAATACATCAATTGCACTTATAGATTTCACCAAAGCCTTCCACTCCATATCGCATCATTGTCTCGCTCATTTGTTGTGCTCCTAAGACCGAGGTCTTCACATCACTCGAGCAATCAACAATTACTATAAATCAAAATGCACGCTTCTACCTTAACAAGCAGTACAGTAAAAAGTTCTCCCTTCAAGTCGGAGCAATTTAAAGGAATCCATTTTCTCCTTTCGTCTCCCTTTTGGCAATTGAACCTTGCCTTTGTTAGATTTAACGATATCTTGTAGGACTTAAAATAAATCTAAAGTATCTGCGATCAATAAATGTTAAAACAATGGCGTTTGTGGGTGACATCGTTAGCAGTGTGGGTAATGATACAGACGCAAAGGACTCCAAATATCATATTTCACAATTTGAAGAAGCATGAAACAGCAAAGTAAATGAAAAAAAATCAAATATTTACGATTTTAATCAGCATCCACCACAAGCTCGTCATGAAATTTTAAATTATGCAGCTCAAAATTATGAGGCAGAGAATTTCAATTATCTTGACTTCCCAAATACACATTTAAATCGGAGTAAAGAACTTTCTTTTTTTGATACTACAGCTGCTAACAATTTCTGCGTATCCTATGATACAAAGAGCTATGGCCATCATCCGTTACATATTTTCAAAGATTTATTTCAGGGATCTACATAGACCGATGAAAGAAGAAGAAATAGCCTTATTTTACAAAGAAATCAGAACATTCTTCAGTTCTCATATATTAGGTATGAGACTATTAACAAAACCAAAGGATTTTGGAGGTTGGGGCTTGCTAAATTTCGATATTCAGCTTTTAGGTCGAAGAGCTCAATATATTTATCATGTACTGACGGATAAACGTAACTGGCACTACAAATTATTTCGGCACAAATCACAGCTTTACATTTTGCAGCTGCTCACGGAAACAAAGTCACATGAGCTACCATATAATTCATGAGCCAAAGTTACGAAGCCAAATGGTCAAATACGCCATGACAAAACTACAGCAATTAGACTTGAAATGGCTTCAAATCAAGTCTAGTATTTTATAATAGTACAAAACGAAATACTTAAAATCTAAGGATAGCATATCTCGCCACTTTACAATGCTGTGTAGCTATACATGTTTCGATTCGATTTTACGAGAAAAATAAATTAAATGAATTTGAAAGCCATGCCTTAAAGACTTGGGTTAATTATTTCGAAGAAGTGTTTGAGTTGAGTTGTGTCCTCTATATTTATGAGCTGATGGTTTTCTTATTCTCTCAAAAGCGGTCCGTAAATTTTTATTCATCGTGGTTAAAAGTTGAGCCATAAATGGGCCCCAGGTACATGACGTTTTTGCTTGAGTAAATTCTATATAAATCCCAAAGACTAGTAAAGGTACTGCGAATTGCTGAGTGATATGACCAAATGGTCATTTTTATGAAGCGCAAAATCTTTTTTTCTTTGCAATACTTTTACTATATATCTAACTATAAAGCTTATGTACTTTTTTGAAGGGCTGGATGAAGCATTTTAAGGGAAACCCTTTTGGTAATCTTTTTGAATACTCAGATACTTAAGAGTGCTAAAGACGAGAATTAATTTATGAAATTTAAAGGATAGGTGAGGTTATAACATCAAGAGATAGATAAAAAGATGTTAGTCAAGCATCATGAATGATGATGATTATGAGTAAGATTTTCTCTTTACTATTTGAAGAGGCAAATCATGAGCTTCCATGAAACGGAGGTCACACACTATCTCTTAATTGTTTGTGCTATTAAATTTGTATCTTTATAATCTATTTTTAAGTGTTTTGTTTCACTTTCTACAAAAAATAGCGACATCTAAAGCATTCACAAATTATCGATCTCTTGGAAGATCCACCGCCTCCTCTTCAAACCAAACCAAACTAAGACATTCAAGACACACAAGGCTTGCCCGTGGTTATGTTTCATCTAATAACATAATCATCAATTTTAGTTATTTGCAGCATTAGGTCAATATCCATTGTAAAATTACATGGGGCTATCGAAAATTTTTGCAATGCGAGTTAAAAAAAAAAAAAAAAAGCCGGGGACAAACTGCTGATTATGAAAAAAAGCGTACTAGCTCAACCTTAGTGATGAAAAGTGAATAATCAGATATTCAGTTACAGATGAATTACCTACTCGCATCAAAAACAGGATTAAAATATGCTTTGTCGAAGTCTGGGGTGCCGAACTTAAGCTGCACATTTAGTAAGCTTTTTCATTCATCCAGACTAGTATACAATGAATCTAAACTTAACTCAATTTCCCCAGCAAAAACAAGAAACATAGGTATCATCGCTCATATAGATGCCGGGAAGACTACAACCACCGAGCGTATGCTTTATTATAGTGGCAAAACAAATAGAATTGGTAATGTGGATGAAGGGGACACAGTGACTGATTACTTGCCATCCGAAAGACAAAGAGGTATCACAATACAATCAGCAGCCATTACAATTCCATGGAATAACAATAAAATTAATATAATAGACACTCCTGGTCATGCTGACTTCACATTCGAGGTAATTAGATCTTTGAGAGTTCTTGACGGTGTGGTCACTATTTTAGATGGTGTTGCCGGGGTTGAAGCGCAAACTGAAAAAGTTTGGAAACAAGCCGATACTTTAGGGATTCCTAAGATTGCATATATAAATAAAATGGATAGAGACGGTGCTGGATTTAGTAGAACAGTTAAAGAAATTATTCAAAAGCTTCAGACAAGAGTGATTCTTTGTAACATACCTCACTTCGAAAATGGTAAAGATGGGTTACCCGTTTTCACAGGGGTTCTCGATATTTTACATAAGAAAGTGTTGAAATGGGACTCTAACACCAATGCCAATGGTAAAGACATTATTGTGATTGATGTTGATTCTGAAAAAGATAAATACCCCGAACAATACGACATGATTCATAAAAGTAGGGAATCAATGGTTGAAACATTAGGCGATTTTGATGATTCTATTATAGAATCGTTTTTTGAGAATGATGAAGACTATATGAAAGTTCCAAGTTATGTTTTAGATACGGCTATAAGAAAAGCAACGATCGGCAATTTTGCAATTCCAATATTTTGTGGATCATCATTCAAAAATATAGGCGTTCAACCTTTGATGGATGGTGTTTTAAAGTATCTTCCTTCTCCTCTCGAAATTAATATGCCTGAAATATCCTCAAACACAAGCAAGAAATTGGGTAAAGCAAAAAAAAACAAGACAGTCAACTATGCGCTTGATGTTAAAGCGTCCATGGATCCGAATCGTGGATTAATGATAAGTAAAGATCCCAATTTAACTGTAGCATTGGCATTCAAAGTCATGACACATGCAACACGCGGAGTCATGACTTTCTTTAGAGTTTATAGTGGAAAATTGACTTCGAATACGACAGCAATCAATACTAGGACAGGTAAGAAATTGAATTTACGTAAGTTGCTTATAATAAATGGTGATGAACCAGAATATGTATCACATGTTGGATCGGGTAATATTGGTGTAATTTCAGGATTAGAAGATGAGATAATGACAGGTGATACAATTGTTTCGCATGGACCAGTACCAAGCAAACTGTTCAATGATTTAGAATCAAATTTAACAATGTTACCGATTGAAATTCCACCACCTTTGTTCAATTCATCTTTGGAGCCATTAACGGCTGGTGATAGTAGACACATGAATGACTGTATAAGGATTTTGGAGAGAGAAGACCCGTCAATGTCTGTTTCAATAGATGATGACTTAGGTCAAACGATCATCAGCGGTATGGGTGAGCTTCACTTAGAAATAATAAAGGATAGATTAGTGAATGATATGAAAGCTAAAGTGAGATTGAGAGATGTTGCAGTTTCATACAAGGAAACAATTACTGATAACTTGAATGAAATTTCACTTGCAGTGAATGACGATCAGAAAGTGTCGGTTCAAATCACAATGGATTCGTTTGAGGAATTTGCAGAGAATACTTCATTTGCAGAAGAAGATGGAGCTGTAATTTTCAAGCAAGAGAACTGTATTATTATATTAGAACCGAGTGCAACACCAGCTGAAATGCATCAAGCAATAAGTGAAAGAAGATGGAAATCTGAGCATTCCTTAGAAGACCTCCAGGATATTTTAATTCAAAGTTGTTTCACGGGATTGCAAATTGGTGGACCTATATTAGGATTACCGTTGCATTCAATGGTGATAAGAATAAAGAGTTGGAGTTTTCCATTTGAAGATAAAAACTACCAATCAAGTATACTATTGGATTTAACTCGAAGATTGGTTAGACAACACATCGATAAATTATACGAGAAAAATAATAACTCATTCACAATATTGGAGCCAATCATGACAACAAAACTTTACGTTAATTCTGATGTTTTAGGTGAGGTTATCCATGACCTAAATCAAAAGTGTCAAGCTGTAATACTATCCACTGATGACGAATCAGGAGAAAATCTCGATGCATTAACCTGGGCCAATGAAGAAGCTGAAAAAATTCATTTGCCACCAGACTATACTATGTCGCCAAAATCGTCCATTAAAATAGGAGGATTATCAAGTAAAAAGGTCATTGTTGCTGAAACTCCATTAAGAGAAATGATCGGGTACTTATCAAGATTAAGATCAATTACTCAAGGGCGAGGCGTCTTTGATATGAATTATCTTGGAATGAGAAGAGCTAACAAATCCCGTTTAACGACAATCTCAAATGAGTTCAAATTTAACTTTTGAGTTAATTATTCTAGCCTGTATAATTTTTTGTAAATAAATAATGAAAAACTTAAACGAATAGTTTTGCAGTTGAAATTTGCAATTATCGAGATAAATATCACGTGTACATAATTTTTGTCGTGTATTTTAGAAAATTAAAAGCGATTCCCCACTGTTGGCAATAATCATTTAAGTTTGTGGTCTGCTATTGATTTAACTTGATTGATACATTTGTTGTCACCATATGAACCTTTCAATCATGTCAACCAATGAATCGGAATTGCCAGCTCCTAGCTTGGATATAGATGAGAACATCTCATCAACGTCATCTACTTCTTCGTTTGTTCCAATTGACCAACATCATGTTCAAGATGCAATTCAAGTTATTAATGAAGAGAAAGCTTTCAACTCAGAATTATTAGAGTATATCAAAAAATCAACACCATCATCTATTACTGGAAATAATTATCACATAATTTCAGTGTTCGGATCTCAATCTACCGGTAAATCAACTTTATTAAACAATCTATTCAATACCAACTTTGATGTTATGGATGAAACTAGGCGTCAACAGACTACGAAGGGTATCTGGATGGCATATTCACCTCTTGTGAGTAATTCAAAACAATTAGTTCGCTCTTCGAAAAACAAGTATGATGAGACTATTTTCGTGATGGATGTTGAAGGTACTGATGGTAGAGAAAGAGGTGAAGACCAGGACTTTGAAAGAAAAGCTGCATTATTCGCTTTATCAACTTCAGAAATTTTGATAATAAATATATGGGAGACTCAAATTGGTTTATATCAAGGTGCTAATATGGGATTATTGAAAACCGTATTTGAGGTAAATTTGACCTTGTTTGGTAAAACTAAGTTGAAAAATAACGAACAACAAAGTAATCACAAAGTGTTGTTATTATTTGTGATTAGAGACCATATCGGAGTTACCCCAAAAGACAACTTGGCTCAAACGATAACTCAAGATTTAGTGGCAATGTGGTCAAGTTTAAATAAACCTCCTGAATTATCACATTTGAGATTCGAAGACTTTTTTGATATTACATTTCACACTTTAGGTCACAAAGTCTTACAACCAGACAAATTCATAGATGACATAAAATTACTTGGTGACAGGGTTATCGATAA
Organism: Soucietia sequanensis; assembly: GCA_030557975.1. Taxonomy (NCBI): domain Eukaryota; kingdom Fungi; phylum Ascomycota; class Pichiomycetes; order Serinales; family Metschnikowiaceae; genus Soucietia; species Soucietia sequanensis. Next base: position 17,541 of record JANIJN010000086.1, on the reverse strand, counting down.
TTCGGAAGACGACTATTTGTTCAAGAAAGAATATCATCATAACATCCCAATCGATGGGTGGACTATGTATGCTGAAAGTTGTTGGAATCAAATTGATAACAATAAAGATTTAGATTTACCAACACAACAAATCTTAGTTGCTAAATTCAAGTGTGATGAAATAGCTAGTATTGTTTATGAAGAATTTCTGATTAAGTTTCAAGAACACTTTTTATCAAAAGTTCCCAAAACAGCAGACGATGACAAAGAAATCGATTATCAGGATTTAGGATTGTCTTTCATTGATATACGCAATGACGTGCTTGAAAATTACGATATTTCAGCTTCTAAATACAACAAATCAATCTATCAACAAAAAAAGGCTACATTGTCAGACAAGTTAGACTCAAAATTCAAAGAAATATTCGAAATTCACTCAAATCATTTATTGCAATCTGTGATCAAAAACTTCACTACAACTTTAAGCTCGGGCAAGAGGCTGTTACCAGGGAAGAACTTTCAAGAAGGTGTCAACAATTTTACACGTAACACTATCGAAGACTTTGAGACCAAGCTTAAACATATATCATTGGAAGGACAATTAAGTACATCGATTTATAGTGAAAAGTTGGTCGAGAAATTGAGTGAATTAGTTAGTAAACAACAATTGGTGGAATTAAACAATATAGTCAATAAATCGATTAAAAAATTAACTACTGGATTGGGCAAAATTGTCACATTTGAATTAGGAGATTTGAGAGAAGAAACATGGGACAATATTTTGAGTAGATACAAGCAATTAAGTGATGAAGCCATATTCAAATATAAGGTTGACGAAGGCTATGATTTTGGATTAGGTACCGACAATTCAACCAATGAAATTGTGATTGAAACTATAAAGTATAGGGCATGGGTAACATTTTATGAGTTAATTCATAGGTATATCTCAAAAGATAACGTTTTACGTATTTTACAAGATAGATTCGATGACAAATTTAGATACGATGAGAACGGATTACCCAAATTATATCAAAATGGCCATGAATTAGAAACTAGTTTTAATAATTCTAAATCATATGCAATGAAAGTGTTTCCTATTTTGACAATCGCTAAATTAACTGATGACCTGGAAATCATTCCAGAATATGATATCTTTGACTTGAAGTTGAAGAAAAAATATGGTAGTGGTAATATTGTTATCACTGAAGATTTGAATAGCAATGAATTCGAAGACGATGACTCAGATGATGAGGACTTAGACGAACCACTTAAATTTAGTGAAATTTTAAGTGAAAGCGATAAACTGATCATATTAAATAAATTTAAAAAAGAAGTTGATGCAAAATACGTGGAAACCAAAAGATCACTTATTCAACATGTTACTCAAATACCATATTATATATATTTAATAATTGTTATCTTAGGATGGAATGAATTTATGGCAATCATTAGGAATCCAGTCTTCTTCACATTATTATTATTATTGTCTGCTGGGGGTTACGTAATGTACCAATTGAATCTCTTGAGGCCGGCCATGCTTGTTGCTCAAAGAATGTTTGAAGAATCAGTTGATATAGCCAAGCAAAAAATCAGAGATTTTGTAATAGATGAAGAGCCAACTCCACAACAGCATGGACGTAACTTAGATAAGATGAGAGGATCCAACAAGCGAAGATCTCCAGAAGTAGAGTCTTATGAAATGGAAAATTTGGATTAATTATTTACATAGTAATTATATAAACATACTTAAAATACAAAATTTGTGTAATTTCTAGACAGTGTAACCACCGAATAAGTGATAATGCAAAATGCAACACGCTCACATTTTGTGCGAATTACGTGAACAGAAGGTGTAATCTTATCGACAGCGTCTATTTCATTTGATACAACAACCACTAATTTATGGATACAACAACAACAACAACAACGACAATAACACAACCACAACTTAATTACATTATCACACCAAAGATAACGCTACACAGTTGATAATTCACCTAGGTTTTATATCCGTGCTATCATACCGTTCCATTTTCTTGTTCGTCTATAGTGCTCAGTTCTCAGCGTACCGCCAAAATTTGATCCCCACTGCATCTCATTTAAATTATTATTCCAAGGGTTGACAATCACGAAATACTACCTGGTTATATTCACATTACGATATTCAACTTAATCTTGTTCCATACCACTCTCCTTTTACAACTGCCATAAAGTCTTTTATGGTTCTCTTATGGCCACTTTCATTCTTTAAATATTACTCCGTCTGCCGTCTTCTTTTTTATCTAGTACCTTATCAGTTCTGTATGATAATAACCATTCGCCCATTAGCATTAAAAACACACTAAGTCTATACCTCTTTATTTCGACTTTCAGCATTACAACTTACATTCAAAACAAGATTTCGTTGCATTTTTCAAGTTTTTGTCATGATAGAGACTTTACTCCCAAATATGCCAACTACTCCGACCATTCCTTCATCTTCTGATAAGTTTAGGTTGGGGTCTTCCCTTATGAAAGAAACAGGTCCAATAGATGAGCACTTATCTGGTGAATCCGAAATCATGCTATCATCGTCACCGAACACGTCTGTATCGTCTTATGACGAAGGGATTGATAAAGTATCGACATCCACTAAAAGTTCCATAAATGATATATCATGTTTGTTCAGCCAATGCACCGATAAAAAAGATGTTTCAGCTGGCTCAAGCCTTCTATTGGATGACTTCAACGAGTCATTATCTCATAGCTCTCTGATAACCATGATACCCAACCATAATATTAATCCAACCGGTGACGAAGAAGGTGACTATCTTGTCATTGATCTAGGTGGCTCGACTTTGAGAGTAGCTGTCATATCCATAGATGCACCAACCATAGTTTCCCATGACCAAGGTCATCGTGTACATATTATCATTGAAAAAAAATGGGAAATTTCAAATTCGTTTAAAGTTTTGAACTTAAACTTTTTCGAATGGATTGGCTCCAAGATTTATGAAACTTTAAACGAACAATCTGTCATACCCGTATCAAATAGAACAATAATAAACACCGGGATCACCTGGTCATTCCCACTAGAGACAACTGCTCATAACAATGGAAAAATCAAGCTTGTGAGTAAAGGTTATACTATATCACCGGAAATCCATAACCACGATCTAAAACAACTTCTAGAAAATACCATGAAAAATCAATTCGATCTTGAAATTAATATTCATGTTATTGTAAATGATTCGTTGGCAGTTTATGCAGCAGGCGCTTTCTTAGATAAACACATAAAGTTAGCTATGGTATTGGGTACTGGAATAAACATGTGTTGCTCATTGGAAACCACGAGTTTTAGTTCTAACAAGAAAATACATGGCGAGTCAGCGTCTTTGTTCAATTGTGAACTATCGTTATTTGGTAAATCTTTTATTGACACCGTTGCAAACAAGTATGATGCACAAATTGATTCTAGGTTCGGTTTGAAACATGGTAAACTAAATTTTCAGCCTCATATTTCAGTTGATCCAATAAGTAAAACATTGTTCCAGCCAATGGAGTTAATGACCAGTGGAAGATACTTATCTGAAATTGCTCGCTTGATTATATTTGAATTAATCGAGTCAAAAGAAATATTCAATAATAAACTCTTGGATCATAGTCAATTATCTCAAGTATACAATGGATTCAATGGTGAACTAATGTGTTTAATATCTGAAAATGATGATATGGAACTAATAAAGAAGCATATTGCTGATGAATACACTTGGGATTCCTCACTAATAACAAATGATGATATACATAATCTTAAACTTTTGATAAAATGTATTATAAAAAGAGCTTCATTCATAGTATCTGTTGCAATCATAAGTATGATTAAACTTATGTATCAACATAATCAAATTAATATTGAGTGCAACGAACAAGGTCAAAGACTATTCAAAATTGGATTCGTCGGTTCAGTATTATCATATTTTATTTCTTATAGAACTTTGATTTTGAAATACATCAATGAAAATGAAGACATCAAATCATTAAATTTATTAGTACAATTTAAGCTAATAGATCATAGCTCAATCATTGGTGCTTCCATTGGTGCTGCTTTTTACAAAAACAAATAACATTTTTACTCAATATATCTTCATTTCAAATCATAAGTATATTTGCTTCTCCTTTTTAAGTATTTTACATTAAAACTATATACATAATCAATAATTTTATCACTTAAATACATTAATGAAATTAACTTTGAAAGCTTTGCTACTTTAAACTATTCACTATTCATTATAAGAGAGCAGTCATATAAAAAATCAATCACTCTCACGACAATTGTTGAGATACGCAAAACTTGTCTTATAATTTTGCCTTTAAGCCTGCCGCCGCGTGATCACAAACGACTAAGACCTTTGGATGATCTTGTAAATAAGTTGATGGATAATTTTCGTCATTTTTTGTTCCCCAAATTGTTTTGTTCAAGGCAAACTGTTTGTTTTCTCCCAAAACAATTAAAACTATTTCATTGGAATTATCTAAAATTGTAGATATACCAACTGATAACGCATTTTTTGGAACTTTTGAATGATCGTTGTCAAAAAATCTTGAATTTGCCTTTATTGTAGAATCCACCAATTTGACATTTCTTGTAATCGTGTTCCTTTTACTACCCTTCTCATTGAAAGCAATATGACCTTCTGGTCCTAAACCACCCATGAATAAATGGATTCTTCCAAAAGATTTTATCTGATTTTCATAGTTTGCACATTCGGCATCAATATCCTTAGCCAAACCATTTAAGATATGTATATTCGATTTTGGTATATCAACATGGTTGAAAAATTTATCGTACATGAAATAATGATAGGATTGTTTATTGGAAGGTGGTAAACCAAGATATTCATCCATATTGAAAGTTATAACATTTTTAAAAGATATACGCTTCGCTTTGTATGCTTCAATCAATCTTGCATATACACCTTCGGGTGATGAACCTGTTGGTAAGCCAAGAATGAAAGGTTTATGTGGAGATGGCTTGAAATCATTGATTTTATTAATTATATAATTGGCAAGATAATCAGAAGCATCTTCTGGAGTTGTGAATATAGCTTGTTTCAACATTTGATTGATAGTTCAAACTGAGCGAAATGCTTTGGAGATATCAATGGTGTTTTAATTGACATTGATGATTAAATATATATACATATGACCAGATCTTCAATAAGATCCCTATTGGTGCTAATACAAGCTGGATACAACGTTACATTCGCATATCGTTATCATTGCAGACGGAACAGAATAATTAGATAGCATGTGCAGGATTGCTGTAACATCACTCTTTATTTCTGATGTTCCATTGCAACCCTTATTAATTTGATAGTATCATCAGCATATAAACCACATGGTTTTATTTATAAGTAATTATTATTCACCATTATCGATTTTTATATCCCTTAAAGCTTGTACCTTCACCCATATCTTAAGACTCATCGTAACTTCAACCATGTCATATACTAAATTCATTAATGGTCATCTCTGCGATAACGGGATAATTTATTACGATACCGAATTATTTATTGATAACAAATCAGGTAAAATCATATCAGAAATACCACAAGATGTTTCAAAATCAAGTATCAAACTAGTTGATTTGCAAGGAAATATACTTGCACCAGGCTTCATAGATATTCAAAATAACGGTATTTATGGGTTGAATTTTTCAAGTTTGAACGAGCATTCCACACCTTCCGACATAACAAATTTCAAAAATTTTTATAAAGATGCAATGTTCAAATATTTAGCAACAGGAGTGACTTCTATTTGTCCAACCGTTACATCTAGCTTTCCACAGGTTTATGAAAAGGTTTTACCAGTATATGAAAAATCCAGGCTAACTAATCAGTGTGATTCATTGGGGGCTCATGTTGAAGGTCCATTCATAAATTTGAACAAAAAAGGATGCCATCCCCCAGAAACATTGGTTGATGCCAAAGAAGGAGAATCTCAATTGAATAAGCTTTATGGTGAGTCGAATTTATTGAATTATGTTACGATTTTAACAGCGGCTCCAGAAATTCCTGGAATTACTGATCTTATACCTATAATAACTTCTAAGGATATTACCTTTTCAATAGGACATACTACATCAACATATGCCGATGGATTAAGGGCTCTTGATAAAGGAGCCACAATGATAACCCATTTATACAACGCTATGCCCCAACCACATCATCGTGACGTCGGTGTCGTGGGACTTATTACCACTCCAATTTCTCGTGAAACACCATACTTTGGTTTAATCAGTGATGGGGTTCATGTTGACCCTTCTATGATAGTACTTGCATATCGTTCGAACCCAGATAAATGTATATTAGTAACGGATGCCATGCATTTAATTGGCTTACCTGATGGTACTTACAAATGGGATAGTCAATCAATAACTAAAACAGGTCCTATATTGTATTTGAAAGGAACCAAAACATTGGCTGGTGCTGCAACCACCTTACCGCAGTGTGTTAGAAATCTAGTGAAATGGTCTGGAATACCCTTGGCTAAAGCTATTAAAACAGTCACCAATAATGCCGCAAATTCAATCGGTGCTCAACACGAAAAAGGATTTTTGAATCCAGGATGTGATGCTGACTTAGTCATACTAAACGATGAAGGATTTGTTAAGTCAATTTATAAATTAGGGCATATGGTTAGACCAGTTGATGAAGATGCACCCGGTAAATTAATAGCATCTTTGTAAATGAAACGTAGTTTCATAGCTTCATCTGTCATATCTTGTCAGATTTATAATATAAGATTGTGAGTTATAGAATTTTATAGATTTTATCATGTGTCAAAATTACAATAGTTTTTTTTACTTTTCTCAAATATACCATTAGAATTTGTCAAAAGCGCATCGTGTTAAGCAAATTGGTTGACCCAAACCATCAGCTGATGGAATGAACTCTTATAACTCAAGTCTTACTGCTTGGGTACAAGAAATTAGACAATCCAAGTGATAAGAATAAGTAATTGTCTCAGATTAAAAGATTGTAAACATATTTGCAGACGATCCGTGAACCAAAAAAAAGTATAAAATTTGGTCTCCGGATTTCGAAATTGCTCTAGCAATACTTACTCAAGGAGATACTACGTAAAATATATATACTAAAATCACCGTAATTCACATCTAGAAGATGCACAAATTGATAGCAGGACGACTGAGAGTGTTTCCTAACTCATTCAATATTTCTTTCAAGGTTAAGGGAAATGGTTATGCAACATCTGCTGGTAGTGATGAATTTATAGATTATCATAAAAAACATGAATTAGCAACATGGCCTAAATCAAAATCACCAACACCACACGAAATATTTAATATCATCGATACCAATGATCAAGATCTGTATAAGAAGCAATTGAAATCAATGTATCAAAAATACATCAAAATATACCATCCTGATATAAGTAATAATTTAACCATTTTGAATCATGAGAATAAACCACTTTCGGGTGAAGAGAAGAGAGCCAGATTTGATAAAATACAAGAAGCGTATGATGTTTTAAAAAATCCAAGCAGGCGACAAGCATATAGTACATACTCAAAAACATCATGGGACGATTATGACTACAAAAAATCTAAAAGAACTGCTAATGATTTCAATACGTATAGGATGGCGAATGCGCATAGAAGAAAGTATGATTTTAAGAACGATGAAGCTTTTTGGAAAGCAGGTACATGGGAAGATTACTATCATATGAGGTATAATCGCACACCTCCTACCCAAGAAGAATTGGATAAAAATAAGTATAAGATATTGATTGGTGTACTTCTTGTGGCATCATTAACAACCGGATTGCAAATAATGCTAGCAATAAACAAAACTGAAGAATTCAATAGAGAAACTGCATTAATGAATTTGAATGCAATTCAAAATATAGAGTCCAGTTATAATAATTACGAAGAGGGAACATCAAGATTACAACGATTGAGAAGATTTCTATTATTTCGTAGGTCGGCAATGATAGATAAGGAAACCGAATATTTAGCCAATGGTAACGAAGAAGAAGCTAAAAGGTTAAGAAAGAAAATTCATGATGACGATGTTGCGAAGATCATGCAGAATCATAAAATAGAAGATATGAAAATAGAAGAAGATAAAATTTTGAGGAAGTATGCTCAACAACAAGTTGGAAAGTTTGAATGATCGCAGCCATTTGCTCTTTATCTTCATGGAAATAACGCTTTTTCTTGAAATACATTATAAGCTGAAAAAGTAGACAATTTAGTAATGAATGTACGAACCTTGTAATTGACATAGATAAGATAAAGAATGCGGAATTAAACTTACGATTTCCGTACTCGAAAACACCAAAACAAAACGAAGAAAAAATAAATTAAAAAAAAAATGAAATCTCAACTTTCTTCAAGGACAAAATTAGGTTAAAGGATATCAGCAAAGTCGTTGTCCACTTGAATATACAAAACTACATATCCAATACCGCTACACTCAAAAATGGATTTCATGAAACCAGAGTCTGTGTTAGACCTAAACAATATTCGTCAAGCGCTCGTGAGAATGGAAGATTCAATTGTATTTGATTTAATTGAAAGATCACAATTTTTTTCATCTCCATCTGTCTACCAAAAAAATAGATTTCAAATAGAAAACTTCAATGGATCATTCCTAGACTGGCTTTTGATACAAGTCGAGAAAACTCATTCACAAGTCAGAAGATATGAGGCGCCTGATGAAACACCATTTTTCCCAAACGAGTTATTACCATCAATATTACCTTCCTTGAAGTATCCAAAAATCCTTGCATCGTATAGTGATGAAATCAATGCTAACGATGAGATCGAAAGCTTTTATGTCAATAAAATTGTTCCACAAGTGTCCTGTGGAGAAGGAGAACAACAAGAGAATAGTGGATCTGTTGCATGTTGTGATGTTGAATGCTTACAAGCATTATCAAGAAGAATACATTTTGGTAAATTTGTTGCAGAGGCCAAATATCAAGGAGATAAAGCCAATTACATAAAGCTTATAAGAAATAAAGATGTAAAAGGGATAGAAGAGTCAATTACCAATTCAGCAGTTGAAGCAAAGATTTTAGAAAGATTAATTGTGAAGGGTGAAAACTATGGTGTTGATCCAAGTTTGAAGTATAGTCAAAACCCACAAAGTAAAGTCAAACCAAATATAATTGCCCAATTATACAAGGATTACGTTATACCCTTGACTAAAAAAGTTGAAGTTGATTATTTATTAAGAAGATTAGAGGATGAAACCGAGGAGGAATTGGCCAAATTCACCTAGATATCTTAATTATAGTATCAATTGTCTTTTATATAGAATTTTACATAGACAAATCATTAATCTCATGAAGCTAAACAATATAGTATTTGCATCCACGTTCATACACCACGTTTATATAATCATCGACTGTAATTTTTGACCCACATGTTGTATAATTTACACACGAATGCACGACTTTAGAGTATTTCACCTCATGCGGAAAACTCTTTTGCAACATTCACAATAAGACTGAACTTATCATTACTTGTTAGGCGTGTAAATAAGAACACTCCCAGTTTTTGACATCGTGTCTAATTGATTCATATGGTTCTATATAAATACAGGTAGCTTGAACCGTTAAACTGGCTATCTTCTGTTGACGTTCTTTTGCGAAGTTGTGCGGAACAAATTCATCTTCATCTTCAAATTATGACACTCGCGACTCTGATGTATTCGATATATATCGAAATGCCTTCAGATACTGTTAAGATATATACGGTAATCATAATTTCATTAATTTCGGTAATCTTAGTACTTTCGAGAACTAATGAGAAAGTCAAATCAGGAACTCTTTTCATTTGGGCTTGTTTTTTCAAACCATTAATATCCAAACTAAAATCAAAACCTCATGAACAACAACAAGCTCTTGAACTATTTTATAAAAGTCAAGCTCATATATATGACATGACCAGAGAGTATTTATTAAAGGGTAGACAAGAATGTTTGAAATTAGCTGTTGCTCACTTGATCAAGAAATCAGATTTAGTTTGGATTGATATAGGTGGTGGTACTGGTAAAAATATTGAGTATATGGATGATATCAGTTCCATTTCACAGAACTTCAAAACCGTTTATCTCATCGATTTATCGCCTTCATTATGTGAAATCGCAAAAGAACGTTTTTCAAAAAAAGGCTTCGAGAATGTTCACGTTATTGTTGCTGATGCTTGTGACTTCCAAATTTTCGAGGAAAATGCAGATTTGATTACCTTTTCTTATTCGTTATCTATGATTCCAACCTATAATTCTGCAATCGATCATGCTGTTGAGTTGTTGGATAAATCAGGAATAGTATCTTGTGTTGACTTTGGTATTCAATCAAGTGATACTTATACCGGTAGAGTCAATACAGTAGGTGGACTTGTTAATAGAAATATTCCATGGATTTTGAGAAATTTCTGGAGAATTTGGTTCGAAGCAGATAAGGTTTTCTTGGATTCAAGTAGAAGAAATTATCTTGAATATAAATTCGGAACTATCAAGTCAATTAATACCTACAATAAACAATTAGGAAAAATTCCTTATTATATTTGGGTTGGATGTGACAAATCAAAGTCTTCAAACTTAATTCATAAATTAAATTGTTTAGCAACTGAATCGCCTTATTTGGCTCCTAACGATACTTCACAAGAGATTGAATACGACTTGCCAATAAGTAAAGGACATGAAGCTGCTCTTTCCAACTTTGTGAAAAGACTACCATACCCATCGATTTATTATCAACGTGAAATTTGGAGAGTTTATTACGATGAAGTAAACCCCCAATACCATCAATTTAAAGATCAATATATTTATGCATTCACCTGGGAAGATCCTCGTGAAGATCATAACATTTTGAAATTCAACAAAAACGATACTGTTTTAGCCATCACTTCAGCAGGTGATAATATATTAGATTATGCAAGTTTGCCAGAGCCACCGAGAAGAATTCACGCGGTTGATTTGAACCCACATCAAAATCATTTATTAGAATTGAAACTCTCGTGTTTTAGATCTCTTAGTAGGAGACAAATTTGGTCGATTTTTGGTGAAGGTAAAATAGAAAATTTTAAAAATTTATTGACTACTAAGTTAAGTCCAAACATATCATCATCTTGCTTCCAATATTGGTACGATAAAGGTGAGTCAACTTTTGATATAAACGGAAATGGTCTTTATGACACTGGCTCAACCAGATGGGCATTGAGAATTGCAAAATACATTTTCAAATTTTTTGGGGTTAGTGATAAAATTGAACAATTATGTGAATGCAAAAATTTGAAGGAACAAATCAAAATTTGGGAGCTGGACATCAAACCAACATTATTCAATCCATTTGTTGCAACATTATTAGTTGGAAATCCTATCTTCTTATGGAAAGCGTTGGGAGTTCCTGCAAATCAAGCAGCTATGATGGGTGACTCTGTTTTGAAGTACGTAATTGATACTTTAGATCCAGTGATCAAAAGATCACTTATATCAAAAGATAATTATTTTTATTACTTAACTTTGAAAGGGAAATATTCAAAAGAGAATTGTCCAAAATATTTAACCTTGAAAGGTTATGAAAGATTAGTCAATGAAAATCCCATTCTTCATGAAAAACCAATTGATAATATTAGAATTCACACCGATACACTTAATGATGTATTTGCAAGGTTAAGTAAAAAGGCATTAACCATTGCCATTATAATGGATCATATGGATTGGTTCGATCCAAATAACAATGATGCAAAGCATGAAATAATAGCCATTAGACAATGCCTAGCTTTCAACGGAAGGGTTTTATTAAGATCAGCTGCACAATTCCCATGGTATATAAAGATTTTTGAATCACTTGGATTTAAATGTAAGCCAGCTGCAATAAGACATCGCGGGGAATCAATTGATAGAACTAATATGTATGCTTCAACGTGGGTATGTACTAAAACAGTTGATGATTATGATGATTCCACAATCATTGATAGTAACGTTCCTGGTGAAACTCGTCGTCGTATGAGTAGTCTAAAAATTTAATGATTTTGCGTCTCTATTAAAAATCATCACTTTTATACGGAATCTCTACTAATTCACTTTGATCGACTTGGTGTCTTATTTGTTCAAAAATATAGAGTATGTATTTCTAAAATATATATAAATTTGTATTAATCGTTGTATGTATCTATGATCTATGTGAACGCCATACTATTGACGTTTTTCTGTTAGCGAAAAACTCACCCCAATTTTCTCGATCGATTTCTGTCAGATTACTAATTCAGTTTGATCCACATATAAGTTTGGCTATATCCCTTACATTTTGCATAGTCAAATTGATATACATACTCTCAAAAATACTCATATTCATATATTATATATTTGTTTTTGATATTCCCACTGTGACCAAACATGACAAAATCATTCGAAATTGTATTCAACGTTCCCTTAGAGTGTGAATCTTGTGTTGAATCAGTTTCCAAAGTATTGAAGCCAATAAATGGAATTTCACATTTTGATATTGACTTGAAAGAAAATTTAGTTACGACCGAGGGCTCAATTCCACCATCTGAAATAGTAAAAGCCATTCAATCAACAGGAAGAGATGCAATCATACGTGGTACTGGTAAGCCAAATTCCGCAGCCGTTTGTATATTGGAAAGTTTTGATGAAAAAGACTATCAACAACCAGTCAAAGGATTAGCTAGAATTGTTAGTGTGGGAGATAATGATATTGTTGTTGATTTAACCGTGAATGGTTTAGTAAAGGGGACTTACTATCCTTCGATTCGTTCATCTGGTAATTTGTCGCTTGGGGCTTTATCAACGGGAAGATTATTTTATGAATTAGCTCCTGTCGACGTTGAAACTCCAAGTGATTCAAGCACCATAATAAACTCATTGGGTGCATTTGAAGCTATTAAGACTTCAAGTGGCTCTTCTTTGTTTTCGGGACACGGGTTTCTTGAAGCTAACTTGAGCATAAATGATTTAATAGGTAGAAGTATAATATTGTCCAAATTGAAAAATGAAGTTGCTCCTGATTCATTATGTGGAGTAATTGCACGTAGTGCTGGTGTTTGGGAGAATGACAAGCAAGTCTGTAGTTGTTCTGGTAAAACCGTTTGGCAAGAACGAGTTGATGCCATACAAAAGGGACTTCGTGGTTAATCAGATTTCTATGAAAAACACAATATCAATCCTTTCACATACTTATCTTGTTTATCTCTACTAGTCAATCTATCTATATCTAATTTTATGTATTACGACAATATTACAACTTTCAATAGTATTTCTCCATGTTATAAACCTAGCCATGCTGTTCTATTTTTGTATTTTTGTTTGTTTGTTTCTCTACTTCTTTGTTTACTTGTTTATATGGTTATTCTATTGAACTGTGTGCCCTTATTCTTTTGTTGCAACTACCAACTGAGAAGGTACGTCGACCCGGTGATTATATTGTCTTCTCTCATCGCATCGGTTGTTGTCTGGGCCCATTTACAAATATTCATACCGACCCATTTAGACTCAAAGTTACTTTTTCCAGTCCCAGTCTGTCCTAGTCCCTATCTACTCGTCTTGGACCCAAATTATCTCGAACGCTACCTTTTGGTTGCCATGTCTCGACCCATCGTTTCCAATATGCCTCAATACAAATCGTGTAGCCCTGCACACAGCTCACTATTCTCTAGTGAAATAAATCCACCGAAAAATTAAAAAATTAAGAAAAAAAAATTAAATAAAGTAAAATAAAATAAAATAAAAAAATAATTAAATAAAATAAGAACCTATTCTAAAACAAAATCAAATCAAGCACTATCAATAGATACTATTGCAAAACAGTATAATATATTGTATTGTTTTTCATACCACATATCTCAAGACGCACATCAAACTACCTAACGTTACCTTCAATTAGATAAATCTTTCTTTTCAGATCATCTACTTGTCCTATATAGAATTCACACATTAAAGTTACATTCAGACCTCACATACATCACAAAATCACACACTCACCAAACTTTTCCTCTCTGTTTGTCAATCGACACTAAGAAATAAACCTGACGAATCTGCGTTCAGAATTCATCAAAATGACTCAACCGTATCTATCTTCGAAATCAAAGATTCTGCAACTACTACAGGGCCAATTAGATCAAGTGAAGGATAAGAAAACTCTTAAATTAAACAATATCGATAGTCAAGAAACTCCAATATCAGAAATAATCGAATTCATCCACGAATTTCTACACACTTCAGAGCCGCCACTAGAAATTGAAAGATTGTCTTTACAAAATAATCAAATCTCCCATTTGCCAAAGAATTTTTCAATAATATCAAATAATATACGGTACCTTGATCTTCATAATAATAATTTAACCTCATTCCCATCAGTATTAGCAGAATGTCAGTTTTTGGAAATTTTAGATATATCAAGTAACAAATTATACAACATACCACGATCGGATTTATCTAAGTTGGTAAATTTGAGGGTCATATCATTAAAAGAAAATAGATTTAAATATTTACCGCCTATTCTTGGTGATTTGCCTCACTTAAACTTGATCGAAGTCGCTTACAATCCACTCATAATCCCATCTCTTGATGTCATAAAAGGTTTCCAAAATCAATCTGCAGATCTAGATTGGGTAAATGAATTGAAATATTATTTGAAACTGAATAGTAAACTTCTTGAGGCAAGGTTAGCTGAAATTGAACAGCAAAATATTTTACAAAAACAACTGCATTCCTATGCTCAGCAAAAATCATCTGTTTCAATACCAAGCTCGAACCCAATAAGCAATCCTCCAACTACAACAGTCCCTATACCTCCTGCTATTTCAAGGTCAAAATCAATTTCTGAAACAAAATCGAAAGCTTCGAAAGCTGCTAGAAGAATGGGTCTCATAATCAAGAAAACTGAAGAAACTTCGAATTCAAATACAATTTCAGATGCAAATTCAGCCAATAATGGTAATCTGGACTCAAGAAATAATAAAAATGTCGTGCCAACAACTAGTGGCAATAGTGAGAATGAATTATCAAATGTAAATGATTTTAATCCTCCACAGAATAAACTGATAAGAAGTATATCATCATCAACGCCAAATAGCACCATTGACGAAAGCTTAAACGCAACTACAACTAATGAAAGTTCATATTCTTCGAACTCACTATTTTTCAATAATGATATTTTAAACATTGGATCTGAATATACTCAAACTCCTCATTCTGCTTCTGCTACCCAAACTACTTTTAATGTTACATCACCTCCTCTACCAACAACGACTACTGCGAGCACTGTTCCAAATTCACTGTCAAATTCACCTTCATTAATTCCGTTACAATTACAAAACGCCAATTATTCAGCAAATCAATCGGGTATAAGCTCAGCGAACTCATCGGCATCCAATTCTGCGACACCTACTCTTAGTAGATCATCAAGTCAAAACAGGTCAAGATCGAATACCATGAAAGAAATCGATAGTATACTCGAAAAAAATGATATTGTGGATACAGAACATAAATCAGGTGCATATTTTCGAAGATTGTCAACTCTACAAGAAAATCCAATTGATGAGACTCTAAATATGAAACCATCTTTTCAAAATCCCACCAATAGTTTAGGATCAGTGCCAAACTCGACTAACTCGTCAAGACAAGGATCTATATCTCAACAAGGTAAGGAACATATCGAAAGTTTAGAAAATGCAAGAAGTGGTGGAATCAAATCACCTTCCATTTCAAATAGATCACATAGCTTATCGGGTGGGAGTGAACTTTCGCCGTCAAAGTTACATCCATCTAAGAAGGCTGTTGGTCACAATTCAATCACAATAATAAAAGTTTCAAGAAAAATCCTATTCAGTTTTAGTGAATTACATTCATCAGTAAGAAGATTTACTGGATTCTGTATTGATAAAAAAATAACGATCAAAATGGTCTCATTGTTGTATACAACAAAATCGAATATTGATTCATTGGTTGAAAATTTAGAAATTATGGAAGAAAGTAGTGATGTTGTTGATAATATAATTAGCTCGTTGCATGCCTCTATTACATCATTCAAGTCGATCATGACTTTATTAAGTGAAAACTTTAGCAATTTTGTGGCTAAGATAGATGTTTGCTTTATAAGAATGCTTTACTTAACAATTTACGGTTCATTTAATGAGATACTCAATGCTTATAGAATTTTAGTACCTCCACCTAAAGCTTCCTTACCATTAAATCATTCATTTACCGCATTACTTAATTTAGATTCAAAACAATCACACACAAAACTGAATTTATCAATTAATACCAATCTTGCAAATAGTAATGTTGCAAATACTAGTAATAACGTCAGTAGTAATGGCGTAACCAATAATGGATTGGTTAATGAAAGTGAAAATGATGATATTGACGAAAGACTATATGAAACTATCGAACTTGCAACGTCAAAAGCTCAAGTTGTATTCAGTGAACTAACCAAAGCAATCAGTAAAAGTGCAATTGCTGGTACGAATAACCCGCAAATCATCAATCATGCAGTTGCTGTCAAAGTCAAGGAACTTACAAATATTTGTATGTCCTCAATGGATATTACTAAGAGAGTCAGAACAAAATTAATTACAATTAGAAATAACCCTTCTCTCACTACTAAAAAGTTATTTTGGGATGATGTCAACAACTTCTTGAAAGCAATTGTTAATACTTTAACACCGGTCAAAGTAATCATGAAAGATTTGCCTATTTTAAACGAAGTAAGAGCTTCGATTTTGAATTTGACTAAAACGACTAAACATATACCTGTTTTATTGGAAGTTTCATCTTATGGTGCATTATCTTCATCTGATTCTAGTAATGCCAATAATTTGAATAATAATAACAACAGCACCCACTTATCGGCTGCATCTTCCGTTCCCCAAAATAGTTTAACCAGTATGTTAACTCCCTTATCAAGTCATCCGTCAAACTCGCTTTCACTGGCTAACTTATCACTGATGCCAAACACCCAGCAACCGTTGCGAACTCCACTTGCTGCTACATTAGGACCCGCTGCTCAAACGATAATGCAAAATAATGGAAATTCTGAAATTAACAATAGTAATCCATTATTATCTGTGACAAGTCCAATTTTGAGTCCAGGTGCTATGAATGGTGGTTTAGCTACTGCACCAGCTCAATCTTCAGGTCAATATTTTGCAAAAAATGGCATGAATCCTTTTGATGGCTTGATCATGGCGAGTCGTGATACCAAAGAAAAAAATTATAATTAGGATGTTTCAATATACATAAATTTTTTGTAGAATGACGAAACTTGTAACAGTAGTTTTGCTAAGTGCATATTTGAAGTTGATGGGTGCGATTGTTGATAAGCGAAAAAAAAATTTAAAAAAGTGTTGAGTAAGCTGAAAAAATTTAGTAATCATACAACTGTCAATGAACTCAATCCGTATATTTGATAGAACCACAAAGACAGTATGCCTATCGAATTAGAGGAAGAACCATTCACTCAAGATAAAAACCAAGTTTTGAAAGATTTATTTGGTGGTACAATCGGTGGGGTAACACAAGTCATTGT
>JANIJN010000085.1:0-27693 GCA_030557975.1 Soucietia sequanensis | reverse complement strand
CCCCCCAACCTTTATATTTGCAACGGCTGAAAAATTATTGGCTGTTAAATCAATATTTTATCAACGAGTTTGATAATACTATATATACTTTATTACCTATGATGTTGAAATAGTAACATATTACATTATTTATATTTATATTTATATTTATATTTATTATTTAATATTGGCTTGATCCTTGTAATTCATGAATCTGCAAGTCAAATACAATTTGTTTATGGGTAATTTGTAATTGATAGTGTACTGGTTTTATAGCTGAATGTTTTTTTTTCTGTTTTTTTCTTTGGTGTACTGGCTTTATCCTATATCATGGTGTACTGGTCTCTTATGGTGATTTACCGACATTGTCATTTTTCAAAAATTCTGTCAAATCAAAATGTCGCGACTGTTGTGCTGTTTATATTTTAATCGTGTTAATTAATATACATATTCAAGAATTATTCATTACCAAGTTTAATCAAAGATGGCATCTCAAATTCATTTTTTAGATATCAAGGGGAAACCACTTCTTTCTCGAGATTATAAAGGTGATATACCATCAAATTCAATCGAAAAATTCCCACTTTTATTATTAGAATTAGAAAATGATGATGATGAATCAAATTATAAACCATTCATAAATAATCAAGGTATAAATTATGTTTATATAAATCATAATAATTTATATTTATGTGCATTAACTAAAAAAAATGAAAATATAATGGCAATTATAATATTTTTATCAAAATTAATTGAAGTTTTAACTCAATATTTTAAAAGTTTAGAAGAAGAATCAATTAGAGATAATTTTGTTATAATTTATGAATTATTAGATGAAATGATGGATTTTGGTATACCTCAAACAACTGATACAAAAATTTTAAAAGAATATATTACTCAAGATTATTATAAATTAATTAGAAATTCATCAACCAGAGTTATAAAACCTCCAAATGCCGTTACAAATGCTGTAAGTTGGAGAAATGATGGTATAAATTATAAAAAAAATGAAGCATTTTTAGATGTTGTTGAGTCAATTAATATGTTAATTAATTCAAATGGTCAAGTTCTTAATTCAGAAATTTTAGGTGAAATTAAAATTAAATCTCATTTAAGTGGTATGCCTGATTTAAGATTAGGTCTTAATGATAAAGGTATTTTTACTTCAAATTTAGATGATGAATCAACTGATCAACCAACAAATAAAAAGGGTATTGAAATGGAAGATATTAAATTTCATCAATGTGTTAGATTATCAAAATTTGAAAATGAAAGAATAATTACTTTTATACCTCCTGATGGTGAATTTAGTTTAATGTCATATCGTTTATCATCTGCTCAATTTTTAATGAAACCTTTAATTCTTGTTAATTGTAAAACAAAAATTCATAAACATTCAAGAATTGAAATTATTTGTTCTGTTAAAGCTCAAATTAAAAAAAAATCAACCGCAAATAATGTTGAAATTATAATTCCATTACCTGATGATGCTGATACTCCAAAATTTCAACCTGAATATGGTACAATTAAATGGTTACCGGAAAAATCTTGTTTAATTTGGAAATTGAAAACTTTCCCTGGTGGTAAACAATTTCATATGAGAGCTGAACTTGGTTTACCCGCTGTAATTGATAATGAAGATATTTTAACAAAAAAACCAATTAAAGTTAATTTTTCAATTCCTTATTTTACAACAAGTGGTATTCAAGTAAGATATTTAAGAATTAATGAACCAAAATTACAATATCAATCTTATCCTTGGGTAAGATATATTACTCAATCAGGTGATGATTATACCGTTAGAATGAAGTAAGAAATAAGAAATAAAAATAAAAATTAATCAGTATTGATTAATATTTTATCTTATCTTATAATCATTTAATACCCCCTTATCCCATGTCTACATAAACTATCATTCTCTCATTTTAGTTCATCATTCAACGTCTTTTATAAATGTCTTTGATATCTGTATATTATTTAAATAAATAAAATTAACCAACTTAATATTTGATAATTACTGAAACTGGGTTCTAACGTGGCACTTATTACCTTTATCGATCATTAATCAACTAGCATGCCATTTAAACTTTTACTTAAAATAAATTGATGACTACCATAACTAATTGATGACTACCATAACTAATGAACTACATGACAGTCAACTAAATTATTCGATTTGACGCTCATATGATTTCCCCTTTAAATTTATATGATTCCCCCTTTAAACTAATATGATTTAATTAATTATACCTTAGTAAATTTAATAGAATACACGATAATATAGAATTATAAGTGGAATTTATGGGTGAGTAATAGCACTATACTTCAACCAGGTGATCACAATTGCGTGTACTGAATCTTTTATAACGGATTGGTCCTTCGCCTGTATTATAGTATATCAGTTACATACATATCAATTCTATTCGGCTTACTTCATTTTAATATTTGCAGTTTCAAGAAATCTAACATAAATGCTTTATCATTATTTAAATCAGGATACTTATAATTTTCATCAATTATGAAAAATGGAAT
This sequence comes from Soucietia sequanensis, assembly GCA_030557975.1. Lineage (NCBI taxonomy): Eukaryota > Fungi > Ascomycota > Pichiomycetes > Serinales > Metschnikowiaceae > Soucietia > Soucietia sequanensis. The sequence continues at coordinate 25,182 of JANIJN010000085.1, read as the reverse complement.
TTTTAATAATGTCAATAAATTTTCACAATTATAACTTTGCCTTTTACAATTAAAATAAATCAATTTATCGAATTTATCTAATTCTTCTTCAAAATCTTTCTGAAGTTTAATTAATTTATTCGAATTTATGTTTGAATTAACATTATTTAATTTCGTAAGTTCTACTTTATCACCAGATAAATTTTTTTTTAATTTTTGAAATTTTTCAATAATGAATTCTCGTTCTTGTTTAGCTTTGATTTGATACGTCATCTGTTCATCAATAATTTTTTTAATTTCATATACTTTTGATTCGTTGTTTAGTATATATTGTTTAACGTATTTTTCAGCAAGGTATTTATTATTTATATACTTTGAATCAATGTTCATCATTGGTGATGATTCTTGTGGTTCATACTCTTCATCTTTGGGTATGGCATCGTTTAAAGTTTTATATATTTTATAATTATAATAATCTTTCTTATTTATCAACTCATTTAATTTTCGTTTTCCATTTTCATTATTATTAATTGATTTAATTATTTTATGGGTATTTTGTAATTTTAAATTTTTTAAATTTTTGGATTTTGACGTTAATTGATAAATTTGAATTATTGTGGGTATTGTTACCTGTAATTGATGATTTACTTTATCTGAATTATTTTCGCTCATAATGATGAAGAGATATATACTCGTGAATATCAATTGTCTTTATCAATTAGTTTATGTTAGATCATGTAAAATGCAACCGTACACTTTTTTTTTTCCAACATCCGTACATTTGATTTTTGATTTTTGATTTTTGATTTTTGGGACATACAAGTTAGCAATTTTGCTATATGGTGAAGTGATTTTTTTTGAAAAGTTTCTATTCATTGAAGATCTTAAACTAAATAATTCATAGAATTCTTTGAATGATTTTTAAAAGTGAAATAACGGTGTTAAAATCAAATCATCGTTTAAGCTATAACAAAAAGCTTGTATAATATTTCGACCTATTTTCTTTTTTATCTATCTATTATTTTATGATACACTTGAATTTCATAGTAAGTAAGATGATGGCAAGTAGAAATACATTACTCTGACCAGGAAAACCTGAAATTGAAAAGTTATCATTTTCAAAAAACATTGGTTTCAACTACTATTGATAATGAAATTTTACTAAACTTTTTCACAAAATCGCCTTAAAATAGCAAAAAAATGGTAAAATCTCAAAAATTACTTATGCAATGAAAGAAGCTCAAATAATAATACAATCTAATAATACTAAATTTAAAAATAATAAATATTAATCCTTTCATAAGGACATTAAACTATTAAAGAAACTAATTAGAGAAATTTATAAAAAAGTCAATACACAAATATAGATTGAAAAATTTTTTTTTTCTTAATTATTTCAAATAGATGCAAAAAAAAAATGATTCATTCAACAGGAAAACAGGAAAAAAAAAATTAAGTAATTCATTAAATAATACCATTATTTTTTAAAAACCTATTGAATGATGTTAACATGAATTTTATCTTTTTTTTTTTATTTGAATTTATATTTTCTTTTGTTTAAGAAAATTATAATATTTTTTTATTGAATTGAAGGAATCGTTAGAAGAACAAAAACGGATGAAAAATTAAAATAAAAATTTACCAAAAACAAAAATTAACAATGAAAAATGACAATTGAAGGGTAGGATGAGTAGGAGTAGGAGGAGGAAATAAATTATGCATTAGGATGATTTTAAGCATAAAGAATGAATAAATAAAGTATAATAATAAGATGTCGTTCAAATGACAATTCTTATAAAATTATGTGTACAAGTATGGGAAAGAAATGAATTTTTAACAAAGGAATTATAATAAACCCTGACAATAATTATAAAATGAACCCTGACAATAATTATATTATGAACAAGATGAAGGATTCGATTTTTAATTAAGTATTGATTAGATCAATGAAAGTTTGGTTCATCAGTATAATCAGTAACACAACCAGTTGAAGCATCACTAACTAATAAAGAATATTTGTATAAAGTACCTCTATTATATCTTGGTTTTGGTTCTTTCCATAATTTTCTTCTTTCTTCTAAAATTGATTCATCAACTAATAAATCAATTTTATTGTTTTCAGCATCAATAACAATAACATCATTATCATAAACAAGAGCAATTGGACCACCAACAGCAGCTTCAGGAACAATATGACCAATTAAAAATCCATGAGAACCACCAGAAAATCTACCATCAGTTAATAAAGCAACATCTTGACCTAAACCATAACCCATTAAAGCGGAAGAAGGTTTTAACATTTCTGGCATACCTGGACCACCTTTTGGACCTTCATATCTAATAACGCAAACAGTTTTTTCACCCTTTTTAATTTCACCATTTTCTAAAGCAGTAATAAAATCATCTTCTTGATCGAAAACTCTTGCTTTACCTTTAAAATAAGTACCTTCTTTACCAGTGATTTTACCAACAGCAGAACCAGGAGCTAAAGTACCTTTTAAAATTTGTAAATGACCAGTTGATTTTAAAGGATTAGTTAAAGGCATAACAATATCTTGTTCATTTGGTAAACCAGGTAAATCTTTTAAATTTTCAGCAATAGTTTTACCAGTAACAGTTAATTGATTACCATCAATTAAACCTTCTTTTAATAATAATTTCATAACAGCTGGAGTACCACCGAATTTTTGTAAATCAGCCATAACATATTTACCAGAAGGTCTAAAATCAGCTAATAAAGGAGTTGCATCACTAATTCTTTGGAAATCATCAACGGTTAATTTAACATCAACAGAATGAGCAATAGCAATTAAATGTAAAACAGCATTAGTTGAACCACCAGTTGCAATAATATAAGTAATGGCATTTTCAAAAGCTTTTTTAGTCATAATATCTCTTGGTTTTAAATCTAATTCTAATAAATTTTTAATAGCATAACCAACATTAGCACATTCATCTTCTTTTTCTTTTGAAACAGCAGGAGCAGAAGAAGAATAAGGTAAAGACATACCCATAACTTCAGCAGCAGAAGCCATTGTATTTGCAGTATACATACCACCACAAGCACCAGGACCAGGACAAGCATGTTTAACAATATCTTTTCTTTCATCTTCATTAATTAATTTTGATAAAAATTGACCATAAGATTGGAAAGCACTAATAATATCAATTTTATCGGAAATTGCAGCCCCCTTTTCAGATGAACCACCACATGATGGAGAACCAGGTAAAATAGTACCACCATAAACCATAATTGAAGGTCTATTATGTCTACCCATGGCCATTAAAGTACCTGGCATATTTTTATCACAAGAAGGAATGGCAATATTTGCATCATACATTTGAGCCATGGTTAAAGTTTCAAAAGAATCAGCAATAATTTCTCTTGATTGTAAAGAATATTTCATACCTTCGGTACCATTTGTAATACCATCACTTACACCAATTGAATTAAATTGCATACCTTTTAAACCAGCTTTATCTACACCAGCAGTTACTTTATGATTAAGATCCATTAAATGCATATTACATGGATTACCTGACCACCAAACTGAACCAACACCAACTTGAGCTTTATTCATATCATCTTCAGTAAAACCAGTGGCATATAACATAGCTTGAGAAGCACCTTGAGATTTTGGTTGAGTTACAATTGAACTATATTTATTTAATTTTTTTTCATGATTAATAACTGATTGTGAAAAATTTCTTAAAATTATTGATGATGAATTTTTTGGTACCTTATTAGAGGTACGATATAATAAACTCATATTATCAAATAAGAATGAAGAATGAAGATTTTGTAAGGAGATCAAATCAAAAAATGTAAAAATATAAGAAATTTAATAAACAAAGAAAAGCATATAGTATATACGATTTATAAATTTTTCAGTGTATACACCATGAGTCAAAAAAAAAATAAAAAATTAAATAAAAAAAAATGAGCTGAAAAAAAAGATACAAAAATCAGTTGAGATGTTTGTTTGTTTCCTGTATCGGCTTGAATCAATAATAAAACGGAGAAGGAGTGTGTGGTGTACGGGTGCGTGCACTAGTTGAACCAATTAAATCAGAGTAATTGGTAATATAAAGATATAAGATATAACAAGATATAACAAGATATAACAAGATATAACAAGATATAACAAGATATAACAAGATATAACAAGATGTAACAAGATATAACAAGATATAACAAGATATAACAAGATATAACAGGATATAACAAGATATAACAGGATATAACAAGATATAAGATGTATGAGATAAAGATATAAATTATAAGATGTACAAGATGTATAAGATATAAGATGAAGATATAAGATGAAGATATAAGATGAAGATATAAGACATAAGATATAAGATACAAGATAAAGATATTATACTTATGGTTTAGTAACGATATATATATGAACTAATTCATTAAATACTTAAATTACTGATAATCACTGGTGAGTTTATATTATTTTGCAATTTATAAAATTATTATACTTTCGCGTATAATTAATACTTCGATTGACTTATATTATACTTTTGATACCATATCTTGCTACGATTGTTACAATCGTAGTTACTTCTTTCTAGTTTGATACTGATTATGTCTCAAATACCAAATTATACTCTACTATCTCTGATTCTATAATACATAGCTATTCCATAAGTATACTCGAGAATTTTACTTGATACTATTAATCATTGCAATTATATGTTGCATGCTTTGGTTACTCGAATTAGAATGAGATTTCAGTACATTTTACATGGTAGTAAACTACTATATTGGTATCAAATTAAACAATTTATTTAACAGTGATATTGATAAACATAGTTAGATTTCAATAATTGAGCGATATGTGTGTTTGACTAAAGGGTTAAGAAATGTGATTATGCTAATGCTTAATCAAGGATTAACTTATGATACTTCTTCTTGAGATTATACAAAGTTGAATATACTGAGACGGTTTTCAATATACTACAACTGATCATAATGATTATTATACTTTATGTAACTCTGATAAGACTTAAATCATACTACAAATAATAATTATCACTTAGCTTAAAGGAAGGTATGGGATTATTTTGTAAAAATTGATAAAAAAGATAAGAAAGATTAAAAAGATGAATTGATAAAACCGCCAAGTTTGATAAAACGATAGTCAATTGATAGTCAAATGATAGTCAATTGATAGTCAAATTTACTATTCTTGATTCTTGAGTATTGATAATTGAGTATATTGAGTATTGATTATTAAGATACCTCGGCAGATCCATGGAGATAAGAATGGAGGTCAAATGCCGAGGAAGACAGAAAGTGGTCACTTCTGTCTCCTTCCCCCCCTTACATAAGCACGCGGCGTGTGCTGACATAAGCAGACAGCTGGCAATACGTAATGGCGCAGGAAGTCACCAAATAGTAATAAATGGTAATAAATAATTAACAAAGGGAATAACAATGAAATAAAATGAACAGAAGTATAACAGAATAAATATTTCTTCACATGGTATTATTACCATGCACTAATACTGTGTAATGTCATATGAGTATTATACACTATGTGTGATATATGATATGATATATGATATGATATATGATATATGACATATGATATATGACATATGGTTCACATATATATTCATCTGGTATAGACATATACCATATGTATTGGTATATGTATTTATAGAATCTAATTGTAATAGTCTAAGTGAACAGTGGTGCAAACGTAATACAATACATCAATACAATTACTATGGCTTAAAACAATAAAGGCCTATTGTTATTTCTATTTAAGTCAAATATTCCGTATTCATACTATAATACAACACTGAGTATACTATCATATGATATAATGATATGATACACTATTAATATACTATTAATATCATATAATACAGTATAGTATAAGACACCGTAATATACCAGTGTATGTATGACCCTCGCAGATAAATGAAATAAATATGCAAAATAAAGTGAAATATTGAAACACCGAATTAATATTAAACATTTATCAATCAAATATTTTATTTTTTTTATTTTTTTTATTTTTTTTATTTTTTTCTATTTTTTTCTATTTTTTTTATTTTTTTGATTTTCGTCATTTTTTTAATTAGTCAATCAGTCTTTTCTTTTACATCATCACTTTTCCATTTATTTCCATATACCAATATATATATATACTTCTACTCCTGTTCATATATCACCCGTCGTATTCATACTCATATTCATATATATAATACATATATATAATACATATATATATACATAACATACTCATATACTCACATATTTGTGTTCTGTTCTATCTTTAACTCATATTTATATTTACACTTTTAACATTACAATTTTGTGGCCAAATTTTCGCTAGTACAGCCGATTCTCAATATACTATACTACAACTATACTATTTCAATACAACTAAATCATTTCAACATCATTCTTAGCATATCTTAGCATAACCCATCATAACCTTATAATACTCCATACCATATCATAGTATAGGAATCATTCATTACTCAATATGGCGGAAAAACGATTATTCAAAGAATATTATCAATTAAAGAAAAATCCACCAAATTTATCAAATCATCAAATACTATCTTTAAATCCAATATCCAATAATTCTAACCCCAATAATAATGACGACTCTGACTCTGATGATATAAATATATTTGAATGGGAATCTGAAATTGCTAAACCTACCAAATCTGATAATATTTATTATTATAATGGTAAATGGAATTTACAAATTAGTGTATCTTCATCATATCCAATTCAACCACCAACTATTAAATTCAATAACAAGACACCAATAAATCACCCAAATATAAATTTTAAAACTGGTGAAATATGTTTAGATATTTTAAAACTGGAAAATTGGTCACCGGCTTGGAATTTAACGAATTTAATTATGGCTATACTTATTTTAATTGATAATCCTGAAATTGATTCTCCTTTAAATATTGATTCAGCCAATTTATTTAAATTTGATAAATTGGCTTTTGAAAGTTTAATTCAGTATAATATTTGGAAATTTAATACTTTATATTTAAAGGATAAAGATGAATTTGGTGTTAGGGAGAATGAAATAAATAATGATATTACTGATAATACTAACACTGATAAAACTGATGAAAACACTGATGAAAAAACTGATAAAAATACTGATGATGACAACACTGATAAAGATATTGCTGATAAAGATACTGATAAAGATAATCTTGATGAATGTGAAGATATAACATATATTAAAGAAAATTTAAATAATACTATAATAACTGGTGGTTATCAAGATCCATATACTAAAAATACCAAAAATTTAATTAATCAAACCAAAAAAAATAGTGAAAATTCATCTAATAAAGATTATAAGAATAAAAAACATTTAATTTCCCACAAATCTCCAAATTTTAAAATAATTCATGATGTGGGTGAAGAAGTAACCAAACAATTTATTGCCAAAGTAAATGAAATTGGTCATTTACATCATATAAATCATTCATCTTCATCTTCATTAAATTCATTAAATCAAAATCTATCCATTAATCCAAATAATAATTCAAATAATATCAATGATGTTAATTCAATCAATCATACTCCTCGTTCATCCGTTGATGATTCTTCATCGGATGATTTAGATAGTGTTAGAAAACAAGTTACCAAGAATGTTACTAAACAAGTTGAAAAATTATGTAGTAAATCAACCAGTCCTGAAATTAATGAACATAAAAAATCCACAAACAATTATCATTATCATGATGATAATGATACTTATAATGAATCAGATTCTGATTGTGAATCTGATACTGATGAATATAATAATTTAATTCATCAACCAATTAATGAATGTAAAAATGATGAAAATATTGAAAAAATTAAAAAACAGTTTTTAAAACAAGTTGATGATAAAGTAAATGAAGTTAGAAAAAAACAAGAAGAATATCAAAGAAAGAATAGTATTCTTCTAAATAATATAAATGAATGTAATGAAGATGATTAATTAAATTTATACAACTCTTCAATATAATATAGTATTAATAATAATAATAATAATGATAATAATCCGCGTTATAAATTTTGTATTGAAAAGTCAATGATCAATATCTTCATTAGATATAACAATACGTCAAGCTAAGCATATCCTCTAATAGAACAACAGACGAGGCGTTTAATCAACTCCCTGATTATTAATTTGGATTGTTGAGATAATAGATAAGCCTTCCTTTTTATCTTAAACAGTTGTCATTACTTCATGATGTAATTAGTTATACGAAATTATAAAGAAAAAATTCTATAATCGTTTTAAAAATTTACCTTACAAATTATTGGTGGTTATGATTACCCGAGATAATATCTTAATAGTTTTAAATCATTGATTTTGTCCTTTATTATGTATAAACTGCATAAATCATGAAATCAATAAAATTCATGAATTAATTAGTTCCAATCATAATTTTATGAAATTATTGTATTTAATACTTTCACGTCTTTAAATGAATTGATAAATAATAAAATAATTACGTTCTATACTTGTAATTTTGTCAATCGTTCGTTTAGCTTACACTAATACAACTTTCAAAGTATTGTTACAAGACGTATAAGTGTAATGATTAATTGAGAATCAGCAGAAACCTATGATGTACTATCAATTGATAAGATCACCTAATACGGTCAGCTGATAGATTACTGTATGTCAATTGATAGATAACTGTACGGTCATTCAGTATACCACATCACATGGTCATTCAATAGAGTCCAACCTACGACCAAAAAGCATAAGAAGATACTCCCTTGATACCTCATAAATTTAACTGCAATTATCTTAACCCCAAAAAAAAAAATTAAAAAAAACACCAAAATTCTCGAATCATTTTTAAATTAAAATCAAAACAAAAAAAGTAAATAAGAATATACACACACACACACATACACGAACTTATCATTAATTTGATTCATCATATTAAACAAAACCATGGTTATTGGAGAATCCAGAAGTGAATTACTTCAATGGTTGAATACGACACTTGATCTTAATTATACAAAAGTTGAAAAATGTGGTACAGGTGCAGTTTATTGTCAATTAATGGATTGTATTTATGGAAATATACCAATGCATAAAGTTAAATTTGATAATGCAACAAGTGAATATGATTATAGAAATAATATGAAGATTTTACAAGCTTCATTTAATAGATATGGTATAACCAAAACCATTGATACTGAAAAATTAATTAAATGTAGATTACAAGATAATTTAGAATTATTACAATGGTTTAAAAGACAATGGATGGAATTAAAAGATGTTAATGATAATTATGATGCAAAATTAATGAGAAAAAATCAAACTTCATCTTCATCTTCATCTTCAAGATCAAAACCTTTATCTAATACCAATACCAATTTTATAAATCAATCTCAACAAAAAAATAATGGTATTGGATCCAACACCGCCATTAATAATTCATCATCAAAAAATATTGTTAGTACACCATCAAGTAGAAGAGTATCTTCATCAAATAATAATAGTACACCATCATCTTCAAGTAGAAGAGTTTCATCATCATCATCAAATAGTCTTAGTAGGCAATCATCATCATCAACAATAGGTAAACCATCATCATCAACATCAACAACGACAATATCTCAACAATCACCAATAAATCATCAATCACAAAATTCATCAATGTCAATCAAATTTGAAAAATTAAATAGAGAATTACAACAATCAAATTTTGAAATAGATAATTTAAACGATGAATTAAAAGAATATAAAATATCAGTTGAAAGTTTAGAAACTGAAAGAAACTTTTATTTTAATAAATTAAGAGAAATTGAAATATTAACCCAAAATATTCTGGATCATAATAATAATCATACAAATACAAATATTGATCTTTCTGATCAACTTGCAAATTTAACAGTAAATGATTTTACTAAACAAATTCAAACTATTTTGTATTCAACAGAAGAAGGATTCGACGATGATCATGATAATGCTGATGATGATGATGATAACATTGATGCCGAATCATTTTAATATAAAGGAAGAAGAAGATGAAGAAATAGTTTTAAAACTCATGATACTTTCCGTAAAAACTCAGTAAAACATAAGTATATCAATTCATCTAAGTTGTAAATTCCTCGAATTTTGCATTGACAATTTATATATTCCTTGATTCTCAATCACTTGATCGATTGAGTATAAAATTTGAACAAACTCTTCTTTGAAAGTTCATTAAATTTTGGAGAAATTATAATGTTTCACTTTTCGGTTAATTGAACGCGTTGGAAATTGTTTTGTGTTATTTATTTTTTGAATAATTTGCTTCATTTGCTACCCTGAATAATCCTCACCCATATTAAACTTGTCTCATTCTATATACCTAGTTATACATACTACACACACAAATAATTTAATACATACTTAATATTCACTTCACGTAAATTACCCTACAGTAGAACCATATATCGCTCAATTTTGCTATTTTTGGCAAGTGGAAAATTGAAAAAAGGCTTCGAGAAAGAAAGATAAAAATTAAAACTTTAAAGAAAAAAATAAAAAAATAAAAATAAACTAAAAAAATTAATTAAAAAAACAAAAAAAAAATAAAATAAAAAAAAAAAAATTTAGAAAAAAATTTAGAAAACTCAAATAATACAGCTTTTTTAGATTTACAAACAGCATTAAATTTAATTTATATTCAATTATAAATTAATTCATTCTTTCCTTTCATAGCGTACCAGTCTTACTTCATAAACCACGAGCGGTAATCATACAAGAATCGCGCGAAGTCTATACGATTCCCATTCAGCCTTCCTTCATTTGTGTCCATCAAACATAAAAACAATCCAAAAAAAAAATTCATAAAAAAAATTAACTAGAACAAAAAGCATAAGGATTATAGAGTTCGAATTATCAATTCATGTTTCGTTAAGTATTTATCAATATCATACACTCTTTTATACTCATCGTGAAGTACCTGTCATTAAATTTTTAGTGGGATAATCAAAATATACAATCAAAATATCAATTCAGCCACAATAAATAAACTTACAACTCATTCGAAAATATTCATATAACTCGAAGTCGCTGAATTTTAGAAAACTTAGCAAAGTACCGAATAACTTGAATTTTATAACGCTATAAATATTCAGAATTCAAAAGAAAGAGCAGATATTTACATACAAAAAAAAAAAATAGATTACAATAACATTAGGTTAAACTATTCATAGAGAAAAAGAAAATAATGACAACTTCAACTCATAGTCAATTCAATTATAATAGGCGAGACTCAGCTACGGCGTCTTCTCCATATACAATTCCCATTAAACATCAACAACATCACCAGCAACATCAACAATCATCATCTTTTAATAATAACAATAATGGGAATATCAATATACCATCTAATCGACCTTCTATCCAACAACATAATGCTGGTCCAATATCCACATCAGTTCCAAGTTTATCAAGAGAATTTGTGGTAAGGAGAATATCTGAAGGTGAAACAGGTAGATTAAAAGAAGAATTAAAATGTGAAGCATGTGGTAAAGGTTATAAACATATTTCTTCATTAGCAAAACACTTATGGGAACATACACCTGAATGGAATGTAACCAAAAAATTATTGATTTCAAAACATCAACAAGTTCAATTATTAGAAGCAGCAAGTATATTAGTAGGAATGAATGAACTTACAAGTCCAAGTAGTAATAATGAATCAGTATTCATTGATGATGAAATTAGTCAAAATTCACCATTCTCTCCAAGTAATTCAGCGGATACAAATTTAACTTCAAATACTCCAACACCACCCATGAATCCAGAGGATGGATCAAAATTAAAGAATCAAATTTCATCAAATTTTAAAAATTCATTTGATTTAAATAATTCAAATAATGAAATTTTTGAATCAAGTACTAATAATTATATAAGATCAAATTCAATCAGTCAATATCCTCCTTCAATAAATGATTTGAGGAAACAACAACATCATCAACAACAACAACAACAGCAACAACAATCTAATATATCTGGTGGATATTTAGATTCACCAGTTATTATTAGTAATTCAACAGGTAATAATTTAACCTTGAATAATAAGCAAAGATCAAATTCAATATTTCAGCATCAAGAAAATGATGAAGAAGATGATGAAGATGAAGAAAATGAAGGATTTGAATTAAAATCACCACCTCCTTCTTATCAAACTATTGGATCTCATTTATTACCTAACAATGATAACAATCTTTCGAATATATCACCAATTAATTCAAATGCCATTCAAAGTCCTGTAAATAATAATAAAAATCAAGTTAATAATGATGATAATAGCGATGATTCATTAGAAGAAAGTGTTATTGGTAAAATGGAATAATAATTATTGAGATAATAAATAAATGATATAAAATAATTCACTTCTTCCCTTAAGTTGGCCCATTTACCAATTTATCTTAATTTATTTAACTTTTGCTATCAGTCTTTTATAAATATGATAATTTTCAAAAATCTAGTTGAACTAGTACTTGAAATTTTTTACATCTTACATTGTTTTTCTTTCTTGCTTTCTTTATTCTCTATAAAATTTATATCTTATTCATAAAATTTCAATTTTTTCTTTTATTTACAGTGGGTTTTCTTAGTCAGAAAAATAAATTAAACTTGTTTTTATTCGTTCATTGAATGTTACCCTATTGCCAATTCATTTCCATTATTTTTTTATTCAACTTTGATTTCTTAATTTTTTTTTTCATTCCTCTTCCATATTTTCGATTTACTTAGTTTCTCTTGCTCTAGTACATTTTTAATAAAAGTTTTCACAATCATACGTTATTTCAGTAATATGAAACTTTATACCTGAATGCCCTAATACTTACAATCGCACCCGTACACCAAATCACGACAAAATCATAAAAAAAAAGAATTGTTCAAATTTTAATTAGAAAAAAAAAAAGTTTTTTACATATATTACTTTCTTTTCTTTCTTATTATACAACGAATCATTCAAATCAATACCATAGTATTTTGTTCTGATCCGATCAGATTCAATGATTTTTGAGATTGTTTATCAATTTTGTGAATTTTGAATCACTTCCGAAGGTCAAATATCCCTTTACTGATGACCCGTATTGGTAATTCACTAAGGGCAGAACAAGAGTCATGTAAGATCCTATGATAATTGAGATTAAGATGAATGTTATTCGAAGAAAAAACAGCGGTGCATCATAGTACATCTAGTTGGATGTCTTTTATTCAAAAAGAAAATTGAGACGCTTATTTGATTTTATTATTGAATATTGTTTCATTTTTCTTAAAGGGCCAAACCACGGGTGTCTCCAAGAACACACACAGTTATTCAAATGTAATAAAAAATCAAGAAATTTTCACAGTGATCAAAGAAAAGCTTGACACTCTTGTAGAATTTGTGATCATGTTTGTAATTTTACTCGTATATTATATTTACATTCAAGTATCAAGTATCAACGACAATTAATACTTGATATTTGTCTCATGGGATATTTACCTATCTCATCTGATACTAAGGAATATAAAAATTTATAAACATCTCCTTTATTTATTTACATGACTTTGAAAGTAAGTACCATACTATCGTTGACTTCCTTTCACTAGATCTATAGCCAAATAATCATTTTGATTACTTATCATTGGATTCTGGTTCAAGATCACCTCTTATGATTTCAGGAGATAATGGTTGAATAGACTCTAATTTTTCTCTTAGTAATGTTTGATCTCTATATTCTCTATCATTGGCCAATTGTTTTTTGGTCATTTCTGCATCTCTTTTCGCTTGCATTCTAGCGGCATCCTTAATAGGTCCTTGTCTTAAAGCATCTCTTTCAAGTTTTTGGGAATAATTTATGAATGCAAAAGCACCGGCGGCAAACAAACAACTGGCACCAAAAGTTACCTTGGAAGCAGTGGACATCAGTGTAGAGGGATATGGACGCTTTGAATACTGATACTGGTACGGCTGATATCAGTCAATCGATCTTAGTTCAAAGGTAAAAACCACATCGTTTTGATATTAGCATATTAATATTAATATTGACAATTTACGCCCAAACACCAGCTCGAAAACTACACCAAAAAAAACAAGCCATTTTCTTCTACTTTTCAATGAAAACAATCTCTTCTTTAAGATAGTCACGTTTTCCACCTATTCATTCAATCAATTCATCAGTTCATCAGTCAATTCATCTGAACACATTCCATTCAATCTTCCATCCATACCACTAATCTAATCCTGCTATTCTGCTCTTGTTCTCGTTCCCATTCTGACTCTGATTGTGCCATTGTTTTATTTTTGGTCCTTGTATTATTGTTGGTTACATAATCGATTTTACAACTTTAAGCGCCAGATCCTTTAATTCTTAGCGTTGTTCAACCAATCATTTTACAAAATTTCGTTGATTTTCCGTAATAGATCATCAACGTCTTCCATTCATCCATCTGTCTACCAAGTCTTCCTACAAGACTACTTAATCACCTACACTTTCATTTGTCGTTGCTGTTGGTGGTGTTGCTAATTTATCCCCCATTGTAAAAATCCTTGAATTAATCGTTGATTTTCGCATTTCTCACTACCGCACCAACCCACCCACCGCTTCACTCATTTCCCTCCCCCCCCCCCCACGTCCTCCTTCCTGAACCGACAGTCTAGATTTTGTTGATTGATTTTTTGCTTTTGTCATTCTGTAATTGTAATCGTAATCATCCTTATCACATTATTGTCCCTGTCTTGATTTTCGTCCTCATCCCCAATATTCTTTCTTGTCCTTTGTAATAGAAAAATATAGCTTAAAACAAACAGGAAAACCTTATATCGACTTTTGAATTTGATTTATATTTCATATCTTCCATTGTCATTTCCTTTAATCTTAGTATGTTCTTTCCTTCGCCATGTCATCCGTATCTTCTGATTTCATTTTTACTAACATCGTTCTCTTTTAGTATGCCGTGGTGTTCAATTCATTTTATTCATTCTCCCTTGATAAATCGTCCATTTCTTTGTTTTAGTAAGCTTAAAAACTAATTTATAAAAAAAATTAAGCTACCAAACAAATTGTAATCATAATTCAAATTAGTCATACATTCAAAGCACCATCATAAACATATTACTGATTCCATCAATCTGGTATAAAGCTGCATCATGAGCTCACAAATAAATGATACTTCAACTGAATCCAGAGATAACGATTTAAGGCCTCCCTCATCAACCGGTCATAATTCAGCATCCTCTAGCTCATCTCAGTTCAACAATCCTAAACAATCCAAAATTTCAAATTTAACTAAAAACTTATTATCATCCTCTATGAATCAAACCCATGATTCAGACTCAGGTTTGAAAAATGATTCAAGCATCCAACAAATCAATCAAGCCCCAATCAATCCACCTAGCTATAGCACATCAATTTCATCGAATTCAATACCAAATAACAATGATAATATTAGTAACAATAACGTTTATAATATTGATAATGATAATAGAGGTTCTTCAAATGACTTCACTAATACTCCATCATCGTCTTCATTCAATCAAAATGGAAGCTTTTATCGTACGAGTCGTCAAAGTATCCCCAATCAATATACCCCTGGAAGTGATTCTATGAATTATATTCCTTCAGGTCATAATACGCCCACCGTTGTTGGATCATCGTATACTTCAAATCATTCATATACTCCTACTTCGTATAATGGGCCAAGCTCGTCCAATAATTTTATCCCTCAAAATCAATTTCAAAGTCAACAACAACACCAGCGTCAATCATCAAATCACGGATTTTATTCTACAAGTGGCAGCTATAAACCAAATGGTTCTTTGCCTCATGCAATACCTACAACAAATATTTCAATGGATTCAGCCAATTCTTCAAGTTCATTCAATCCTAATTCATCTTCATCCCTTCATAATCAGCAAGGTGTAATATATTCAAATCCAACTAACGGTGGATTTAATTCTGGTTCTAATTCAATGTCTGGTCCATTATCCCTGAATCAAAGATTCCCTAATTCCTTACCAAATAATAGTAGCGGCTCACTTGGCTCCGGTATGAATCATAATTTATTTCACAATCAAATTCAAAATCAAAATCAAAGTCATAATCAAAATCAAAATAATAATCAAAATAATAATCAAATTCAAGATCAAATTCAAGATCAAAATCACAATCAGAATCATCGTCCTTCTATAAATAAAATGACTACAGTTTCTGATCGTCTGGTCTCGACAGAATCTTCAATGTCTCAATCTCAAACATCGAATGATTATCATCAAAATCAAAATTCACAACCTTCAACTTATATACCAAGCGAACCTGATCATTATATGACGTATAAAGAATTTTTACATAGTTTATCATTGAAGGATAGTGAACATGCTTCAGCGAATAATTCAAATAATGTCAACAATAATGCAAATAATAATGACAATAATACTAATGGTAATTCTAATGCTAATGGTACAACTAGCGATACAAATGAACCTATATATGATGAACATTTGAATATCGTCGATTATCCTGTAAACGATTTAATAATGATGTTATCATGTTTACTTACAAAAATCATAGAAGCCAATGATAAATTACATCCAAATCATTTTGATAATACCATTGCAATTCGTCAAAAATATAAAGAAGAGAAAAAATTGAAAAATTTAGAAAAAGAAAAACAAAGACAACAAAATCAAGATCAAAAACATAATCAACAAGGTACTAGTGATGATGCCATAAATGTTGATACTAATGACGATGATATAATTGAAGAAGAAGAAGATGACGATGATGATGAAATGAAGAATAAATATTTGGCAAATGTTTTAGCATTTCATGGTACCAATGTACCAGGTATTTCATTGTATGCATATTTATCAAGAGTTTTGAAATATTGTCCGGTTACCAACGAAGTTTTCCTTTCATTATTAGTTTATTTCGATAGAATTGCCAAAAAGGCTAATAATTTAAAATCCAAAAAGAAATCAAATGAAAAAAATCAAGAAATAAATAATAATAATGACCCATCTCTTGGTGAATCATCAGAATCTGAACAATTATTTGTTATGGATTCATATAATATTCATAGATTAATTATATCCGGTATAACTGTTAGTTCAAAATTTTTCAGTGATATTTTTTATAAAAATTTAAGATATGCTAAAGTTGGAGGGTTACCATTAGAAGAACTCAATTATTTAGAATTACAATTTTTATTATTACTTGATTTTAAATTAATGATTACAGTTGAAGATTTACAAAATTACGGAGATTTACTATTGAAATTTTGGAGACGTGAACAAATTACGAATGAATTAGTCAATGGTACAAACCAGCAACCACAAACTGAGCAAACAAGTTCGCAAACACAAGCACAAACGAAAAATCAAACAAGATCTCCAATTGATCAACAACAACAACAACAACAACAACAACAACAACAACAACAACAACAACAACAACAACAACAACAACAACAGCAACATCAACATCAACAAGAACAACAACAACAACAACAAATACTGTCAGAATCACAACCCTATTAAAAAAATCCCGTACTAAATATCAAATAATTTCTGCACCAGATATCAAACTCGATGTATTTCACGTAACAGACTAAATAATCTCTCGTTTTCTCATTCTTTATTTCTTGATTTATTATTATAGTTTCCTATTATAATATTTATAAAAACTGTATTATTTATATATTGTATTTTGATTCCTTAATTCATGTTTACTTATTGTGCTGTAATTATAGTTAGCCACGCAAACACTGCAACATGTTTCTACAAACCAGTTTTTTGAATCAAATCAAAACAACATGAACTTGTTTTAAATGAAACCACAATTGATAGAGTGAAACTTACAAACTAAATCATAACAAGTGTTCACCACCCACCCCCACTCACTAGGAACTGTTTTTTTATTATTCGAGCGTAAGACAACCCTTATTCAAATCATAACAATAAACATTTCCATATGTATCAATCATTTAACAATAGATGAAATTAGTTTGACTAGAAAATACGCCAACCAAACTTTTTGAACGAAAATTACAATAGACCTCGAGTCGGATGCGGTAATTCCCCAGCATTAGGTAACAATTGACAACTTTTCTTGTTTAGCCCCTTCTTCTTTTCCATTCAACTACTTTATAGCCTTACCTATTCACACATAACAATTGCGTTCTGTCAATTGCTCAGCTTGGAATAAACTCTTGCAACAAACAAAACTCAAATTATGGTGGGTTCATCAAATAACTTTTTTATGCGTGCCGGTGCAGCACTGGACCGGATGCGCTAAAAAAAACAACAACAGAGCGTTTAAACCCGAAGTTGCCGCATAAAAGTGTTTGTACCTTTTACCGTTTTCTGTTAATTAACAAACTAAGCAAGGACATTTGACTAATGATTGAAGTAATTTAAGTACATGAAAAAATAAAATGAAAATATCTTTTGCTTCTCTTAATTTGATGACTTTATCAATATCTTCAGCATTTCCAAGGAGATTTTTCACATTTTGAAGTATTTTCAAAGGGGTTGCGTCATAAGACACTAAGAACTAAGCAAGAAGAAATTATCACTTTGTTTAAATACATTCATAACTGATTGATTCTATTGTGATATTCTAGTGAGGAATCTTATTGTTTAAGTCTAGACAATAGCAAATCATATTGGTTTTTTAGCAGACTCTCTATTCTAGTGTTTACTCCCTTCAAAAAAATATTTAATAATCGTTGGTTCCTTTCCAAGTAGTATCGTTTTCATTCAATATTATTTTCATTTTTTATTCATTTCCAAATTGCATCAAATATATAATTTTAAAGAAAAAAGGTCCTCAAGATATAATTCAACCTTTTATTTTGCCCCTTTCCTTCCCTTACATATTTTAATTTCTAACCTTTCATTTCTTTCTTCTTATATATACAAAGGTATTCTATTTTCTCAATCATGGCTTCGATGTCAAGCTGGTTTCCTCTGTCAATACCATCATCTACCACACTTACATCAATTAATCCAACTCATGCATCAAATTTAGTAAGATCTTTAAGCTCAGCTACTCTGGTTGCAGCAACTGCCACTAGAGAAGGAGATCTATATAGTCTTTCACAAGTTATTCGAGGTGCTCAAGCTTCACTTTCAGTAATAAGCGCAGAAAAGGTAATCGCTACTGCCACTGCAGATCAGCCTCAATCAATGGCAACTCAACAAGTATTCAATTCAACTCTTAATTTACAAAGTTTAGAATGGAGTCAAAATTTATATTCAATGAATTTAAATATGGCCGCTAATATAATTTTTACCGTTTTATTTTTATTAGCATTCATATTTCATATTATCCTTTTCCTTAGGTCAAAACAATTTTATTTTGGTATTGCTATGTTTTGTGGAACTGGTTTAGAATGGGCTGGTTATTTATCAAGAGCATTATCCGTCAATGATTTAACTAATGAAGATAAATTTCTTTGTCAAATTATTTGCTTAACAATTGCTCCGGCGTTTATAATGGGTGGCATTTATTATCTACTAGCGCAATTGTTGGTTTGTCATACTTCAAGTAGTCGAAGTGAATATTCATTAATTAAACCACTATGGTTTACTTATATATTTGTTTTCTGTGACGTTTTAAGTCTTGTTATTCAAGCCATTGGTGGTGGTATAGCTGCTGTTTCTTTAGAGACGAATGATTCAACTGATAATGGTACTCATATAATGGTGGCAG
Organism: Soucietia sequanensis; assembly: GCA_030557975.1. Taxonomy (NCBI): domain Eukaryota; kingdom Fungi; phylum Ascomycota; class Pichiomycetes; order Serinales; family Metschnikowiaceae; genus Soucietia; species Soucietia sequanensis. Next base: position 5,477 of record JANIJN010000085.1, on the reverse strand, counting down.
GAATTGCTTATCAAGTTTTTTCAATGTCTTTATTTTTATTCCTTTTGTTTCATTTCTTATTTAAAATTTTTTTCAGAGCTAATCCAGAAATCAAATTTTCAATTAGTAATTTATTTGCCCTTTTTTTCAATACTAAAAATGGTAAAGAGCTTCGAGCGAAATTAGATCCTTATTATAATTCTCATTATCAAGAAGTAAGAAGTAGGAAAGTTTTCGGTTACTTCCCAATCATTTTACTACTGTCGGTTATTTTCATTTATATTAGATGTATTTATAGAGTTGTTGAATTAGCACAAGGTTGGACAGGATACTTGATTACCCATGAAGCTTTTGTCATGACTCTTGATGCAATGATGATTTTTTTCACAACATTAACTTATATTCCGTTCCATCCAGGAATAATATTCGGTAGAAATACTAATCTTTCATTGAAAGTGATTAAGAAGAGATTAGATTTAGAAGAAATAGATCATGAACACGAAACCACAGGTAACGAAACGACACTCAATGAACATGAAAATACATTGAATGAAAAAACTTCAAATCATGAAGATTTTAATTCAAGTGGACATACTGCACTTTAGTTCTTGTGGAGATTACAATATATTTACGAATACCTAATGATCATATAGAATAATCAAACTTATCATATCAGAGTGTAAAACCAATAAATGTAAAGCAACAAAACGAAAGAAATCAAATCAAAACAAAACAGGACAACCTAACAAAGGCTGCAAACCGGCCAATAAAAATTCAATATGAGCATATGTAGGTATATGCAGGAAATTTATTCAAAGGGTCTCTTGAAAAACAGAATGTCGCAAATTTATAGCCGCAAAGGATAACGCACGTAATTTATAAGCAGTATAATGTCGTGTGCACTATTTTCTTTAAATAAGACATGCTACAGGTCTTATCACCGACTACAAATTTGACTTCCATCGAAGTTGATAAAATTTGATTACCTATCATGATGGTTACATGATGGTTATATGAATGAGTCAAAGTGTGATTGAAATTAGTAAAGAGAAAAATATATTATGGAGCGAAGTGAAACTTAAAGATTGAGTATTATAAAAAAGAAAATTATGATGAGAATTGAAATAGATGAAAACCAAATAATGACCTAGTAGAAACAACTTTTGAATACCAGTTCAATATGTATACATACATGTCTGAGCTGAAATATAATCTAATGAAATATGACGATAGTAAAGTGTTAACGTTTTGCTCTTGGAATCCAATCAGGGGCATTTCTAACACAGTAATTATCAGGACAACCGCATTCTTTGATTTTGCTAACATCAGTTTGAGAATCCTGAACTATCAAACAAGGGTGGTATTTTGGTACCGAAGGAATTGGTAGAAGTTTTTGAGGAGGTATATATGTAGCCTCCACCAACTGAGATAATCTAGTTGAATCCATGTTATAAAGTAACGAGAGTGTTGTAATAGTTATATAGATCACGTAACGGGTACGAACAAATAGGAGTAATAAAATAATAAACCAAACAAAACAAAAGAGAAGAAAAGCAAAACAAAATGATAGGAATTAGATATATATATATATAGACAAGCGGCCAATCATTAATATCATGAGTCAGGTTATTGTATCCACCGTCTCATGACCCGCGATGCCTGCAAATCAGGATTATTAACATGGAACACTTTGGCAACCCAAACAAGATAAAATTGTGAAACGCCAGAAAAAGGCAATTCGAAAACAATAAAGCCATTCAATATCAGTTTTCTACACCTACTGATAAGAACATACTCAATGATACTGGCTTTTTCTATTCATGGAGTTCTTTCTTTCAAGGCACTTCGTCACTTGTCTCTCTGGTTGCATGGTCACATATACAGAAGCAGAGCACTTACATGAATTAAAACTCCACGCTCGAAGTGGGATCAAGAATGTTGAAGGTTTCTGATGTTATTGATTATATCGGAATGAGGTCCCGTCAAGCTTGGAGCTTTGCGGCTTATCGGAATGAGGAACCCGCGCATTCTTTTCTTTTTTTTTTGTTTTTTATTTTTTATTTTTATTTTTATTTTTTTTTTACTCTTTTTTTTTACTCTTTTTTCAGCCTAATTTATTCAATGCGTCACTCAATGAAGATTTGTTGATATCAATCGAGTTGCAAACTTGACTCCATATATCTTCAAACTACAGGCGTGTTAGTATTCCATTTATGTTTAAGATTTGCAGACTTGAAGAAAAATCACATACCTGCTGACTTAGTCTTTCATTGAGAAACGTCGCCAATGCTACTCCTTTAGCACACCACGAAACACCATTAATTTGGTCGTTGTCACGTCTAATAATATGAAATGTTAGTAATGGTTTGAACAATGAAAGGTATGTAAACACAATTGGTATTAATTACATTAGTAGAGAGATTCCATGATTCCAACATGAGGTGGCCAACCATTCGATCTCATATAATGGGAACTCCTGGGTATTGCTCTTATTGCCTCTGATTATAACATATAGTTTGGTGAATATTTGTTGACATAATTCAGTGCTATTTTCAATTTGTTCATATATCCTTCTTATCCAGCACATGATTTGGTTGTTTAAGTGACAATCATTCATTGTCAATCCTTTGTCAATCAATTTCACTAGTAAGATGTTTCTTGTTTTCATCGAGATGTTTTTATTGTTTAAAATCAATTCCCCAAAACAGTGATAGTTGGCAATCAATTTAGAGTCATTTAATTGAAGATCACATTCATCAATGACATTGATAATTGTATCTTGAATGCCCAGTATCAATTCTGCTTGAAATCGAAATAATTGAACTTGTGAATAAACTGTTAATAAACTACTTTTGTTATTATCATTTCCATATACTGATCTCAACTGATTGTCAATCATTACCTTTAAATCGCTACATGTGAGTCTAATTTTATTCCACGAAGTCAAATCATCTGGATTTTTCAAACTCGTTGCTAAAACCATCAATATAGAAGCTTTGATATACCAAGTTTCTAAACTTATCACGTCTATTTCATTCGACTCTTTTGGTATGATTTTGTTAAATTCGATAGAATAATTGCAAAATTGAATGCATTCGTCTAATTTTTGATATTTGAGTGATATACATCCAATATTAAATGCTTTGCTACTAAACCATTCAAGATCACCACACGTAAAATACTGCAATTGATGGATCACCGTACTGGTTGTCTTCAACAAGCGTTGGGTGATTATCATAACAATATGGAATACTTCTAATTCCATTTTCAAGTAATTGTCAAGCTTTACCATATCATCAGTAACTTTATCCAACTGCTCGGAAATCATCACTAAAGAGCTTCTCAAAAGAACAGGTATTATTATCTTATCATCCTCAAACACTTGTATAAGTTTTTGATGATCTTGTTTTTCATCTTTCATTACCGCTCTCAAAAACTTGAGTATGAGTTGTATTGATGATTCTTTCGAGAATTTTTTTTTGCTTTCCATTATACTTATAGCTGCTGTTAAAATATACTTTTCATCTTCATTTTGTATGATTGAGTTAAAACATTCGATGGCTTTTTCTTCATTACTCAACTTTACATAGCATTGAAATAAATAATACTGACTAATACTATTAGCCTTTTCATTTGGGTTCATGAGTCCATGTGTTGATATTGCATGATCATATTCACCAAGATTAATCTGACAATTTTGTATCATTCTTAGTATTTTACCTCTATCTGAACTTGTGGCATCTGTAGTTGAATATAATATACGTGATAAACCAAGATTTAACCAACCAATTGCTTCTTGAAACTGTGATAGCTTGAATAGCGACGAGCCTTGCTTCCAAATCATAGCTATAACTCCTGCTCTAGACTTTCTTGACATTACTTTATTGAAAGTTTTTTCCGATAATTTAAAAAAGTTTTCGATTTCCTTGGTTGCCTTGATTTCATCTCTGTCTCCAGTATCATTCCACGAAACTGTGATCCAAATTCTTGTTGTGAAAACTATTTCTAACTCTTCATGATTTTGGAAGGGATCTAATTTATTCGAAAAAAGATAGTCCAAACATTTAAGCACAGAATCTCGATACTTTTGATCTATACACTTGAGTATGTTGAGTATACCTGAAAAATTTTGTACTGTGGGAACATGCATCACTAGTTTCATCATGAGATTTTCCAATTCCACTGGGTTTGATATTTCTTCTTGATCTAGATCTTTTAAATTTTCTAGTGATAGTAGATAGACATCTAAATCTTTAGGATAGTCATTTTGTAAAAATTGAATGGTTTTCTTTATTTTAAGTCTATTTTCTTCTGTTTTGTCATGATTCAAGCATTGAATCAATAATATATAAGACTTGAGACGGATTTCATTATATTCAGGTTTGTATTCATTTGTTATTGGCTGTGTTGTACTTTCAAGAAGCTTATAGTTTGAATTCACAAAATATAATGCTTCACTAATAGTACCAGACTTAAAAAGGGCAGTACTAGCATTATAGATGATTCTTGATTGTTCCAAAATTTCTGATATCGAAAGAGTCCCTGCATCTTTCAAATTCATCTTTGACTCGTAAAACTTTGCCATGTCATAATCCTTTATCAAAATCGATAATCGTAAATTTGAAAGCATAACACATGATCTCATTTTGTGAAACTGAATTAAATCTTTTCTGTCTAATAATCCATCATCGGCTTCAATTCTGAGTAGATGGTTAACTAAGGTATCGACATGGTCTTGAACTTTCTTACACATAACAATGTCCTCTGAATCTACACATGACTCAAATAATTTCATGAAACATTTTAAAGATCTTAAACTATTTGAAATAATAGTTGGATTGGCAAGATCATATATCCTCAAAATAATTGCAGCAAAGAGTTTAATTCGTGCTAAGGTAGATTGAGGATTATCACTACTTCTACTATTTATTGTAGCAGCATTCCATAGGTTTGAAGCAGCCGCCTCAAGCAAAAGCAATTGCTCTGGGGATACTGGTATATTACCTGGCAATCCAAGAGCAGATCTGAGAATCGAATCTGCAATGGGTAGTAAGACCTCTAACTTAGACTTAATAGGTAGAGCCTTTTCATCATCGAAAGTATCATTCGTCTTTAACGCTTTCGTGATGGCGCCTAACTCAACTGATTTTTGTCTTTGGTTAATAATTTCTCTATTTAACAAGGATTATAAAGGTAAAAAATACCAATGAAGTCATCTATACATGATGATAAATTAGATACTACATCTGTCATCATCGAAGTTATTGTATGATATTTATGTAAAGAACTACACGTTAATTTTATAACCTTTGGCGGCTAACTTTTTTTTTTAGACAGACAAAAGATATTCAAATTTTTTTTAAATTTACAATTTTAACGTTTTTAACGTAATGTTGTGTATTAAAAAATGACAAAAGAAATTTACATATAAGTCACCATTAAATAACCAAGAATTCAAATATTAAAAGTAAGTATTATAATTTTATTAAGAATGAACT
>JANIJN010000084.1:0-30727 GCA_030557975.1 Soucietia sequanensis | reverse complement strand
GCAGCAAGGTTTCGTGGACCATTAAACACGTCGTAACCACCCATTACATCAGCAATGAAAAGGGCGTTGAATTTTCCTCTTTCAAGAATTTTGGCAAGATTGGTCCAGTAATCAATTGTATTATAATCTCGTGATTTGTCATTTGGATGCTTCCAAAGACCTGGGTTTTGTAACCCAGGGCAACCCATGTCGAAAGCATTGATTATCAATGGCTTTCTGACTTTTCCATTTAATTTTCTTTGTTTGGTTTTAGGTTCTGACATTTTTATGATTCTTGTCTATCATAATGAAATTTTTCATAGCGAATGATTGAATAATTTATAGAAAGTTATGTTTGCAAGAAGTAATTTGTATATTATATTGCGAAACTAATTCAACGGTCAAACAAACTGTGGCTAAGATCAAAAGATAGCCGATCCGAATAATTCGCACTCTTGTTTTTATCACTTCAGGTTGCAAAAAGAAGAAAAAATTATGCTCTCTCGTAAAATGTGAATTGCGAGGGTGTATTGGCTACATATGTAAAGTATATGGATAAATGTTCAATTTAGACACATTCTTTGATAGAATGAGCAGCAAAAATAGATATATAGCATATAAACATATGAAGATATTATGTTTGATATTAAAATGAGGAAGTATAATACAAGACATGCCAGTCAAATATATTGTATACTAGTTAGATGAATTGGCAATGATTTCTTACACCAGCAGACATCAAGTGCGACTAATTGAAACTGCTGTCGAAAATAAGAAGCTGAACTTCCACAAGGGGATCGAAGTAATGTCTGCGACTCGCGTTTGCGAGTCAAAACTAATCGCTTTTGTGAGAAAGAGTTACTCGAATCTTTTCATGAAGCTATTCAATACACATAAAACAAAGGAGGAGATTGTTTGCGCAGAGAAGAAAGTTGAGATAGATTCTCAAGCTTAAGCTGTATTAGATTATCGGTTGCAAATTCATCACCGTCATGCTCCGACTGATTTACTAAAGCAATAGCTTATACTATTGCAAACACCGTGCGTGCGGAAAAACATTTTGCGAGATTGTGCGCGTGGACCATCCTCGGTTTTAGTAAGAAGACGAAACGGGAAAATTGCAAAAACACTAATGCAACCATCACTAGATAAATTGATACGTCCGATATGTCCGTTTCGTTTTCACGTATAATGTTGTCATACAGTTTAACGTTTCGTTTGCTGACAAAGTTAATCTGTATTATATCTGTTACAATTGCGTAGATAGATGCGAAACTTTTCAGGCTTCTATCACAACCATAAAATTTCTACTGGATCTAATTGGTCAAAGTGACAGTTTAGTCAATATTTTCAAAAAGTATTACAAGGAACTCAGTGAATTATTGTAATTTCATGAAAGTATCGCTTCATTCGTTCACTACAGGTATGACTCATCAATCAGAAGCGTATCTCGATGATATAATAGTCAAGTAACAAATGATCGTCTTGTTCTGGTCCAAATGTTAAGACAGCCGATATATATGATACGCTTTAGTAAATCCAATGCTTCAAAGTTCAAACGTGATGCAGATTTCGACTGATGACTCATGGTTATTTCTCAAGCTATAGCAATATTATGATTTTCTGTATGGTGCAACGATTTTGATTTTCCACAGTGATTACTCGCTCTTCATCTTCGATGATCGGATCATAATATTTAGCTAATCGTACTTAAGCTTGGTGTTGTAAGGATTATTCACAATAGAGGCTATCTGATATAATTATCAATCTCATAATCGCTTTATCAGCCCCTATATAAAAAAATAATCCTAAAATGATAAGAACCCTCGGATGTGGTCAGTGATGATTAAGTAAAGATCCGACTTGGAGACTTGGAGGAAAGCAAAATGGCAATTATAACTGTCGGACATAACAAATGCGGAAGCGTAAGTAGTTTGATTTCCGAATAGTTTCTCAAATTTCATGGTGGGCAGACTTGGAGGATGGGATGCTTGAGTTTAAATTGATTTGAAACAGATGGTTCAATGAACTGTGACTATCGAAGGCTATGAAATAAATCGGAAAAAACTGCACTAACTTTCTTCACCATTTCGTGCGATGCCGCGCTACTCCAAGGCTGGTTCAAGGTGATAGTGAAGGAAGTACTCAAGTGCTTTATCTAAGGCGCTTATTCTAGCAAGATAAAGCCGCTCCAATACGTTCATCCCGATTTGTAAGAGACCATATGTTTGGGTTGAGCAATACCAACAATACGAGACGGAAGTGACTAAGGTTTTCCGTTTTACACCCGCAGAAAATTTTTATAGATTGCAGAAGAAATATATTTATATAGATAAATAAGTACATACAAACAAAATGCATGTTTCTTACACTTATACGTTTGCCACTTTATAATTTAGATTTTGCCATCCTTGTGTTTGCTATAAATATCACTTCGTAATAAATCCATCAGTCCACAGAAGACACTCATCCATACTTCTCAAATCATTTTACATATAAAGTATTGAGGAATGTCTGAAAAAGATGGCAATAAGCTAGAGGTAGCTTCCCCTCCACAACTACAACCTCAGAAACGACTTTTATCAAAATTTTTATCCAAAAAAGTTCCTCATATACCTACTGAAGATGAAAGAATGCCATACCCCGAATCTTCTGCTAACTTCTTTTCCAGATTGTTCTTTTGGTGGCTACTACCAGTCATGTCGACTGGCTATAAAAGAACTTTAGAAGCCGATGATTTATTCTACCTTCCTGATGATTTAAAGATTGAAGCATCAACAAAGATATTTTTTAGTCATTTAGCAAGGAGAATTGAAATTGCAAAGGAAAAACATATCAAACAAAAATGTAAAGAAAGAGGTGAGTCACCAGAAGCTTCATCAGTGGGTGCATCAATAGACTTAGAAGATTTTACTACTCCCAAAACGATTGCCATTTTATCACTTTTTTTAACTTTTAAATGGAGATATTTATTTGCCTGTTCTTGTTTAATCCTCGCCAATGTTGGTGGTACGTTGAACCCTTTACTTTCAAAAAAGCTTATAAAGTTTGTTGAACGCAAAGCGTATGGTTTAGAGGATGGTGTTGGAAAGGGTGTTGGGTACGCCATCGGCGCATCTATGCTCGTTTTAGTCATGGGTATTTTAACTAACCACTATTTTTATCATGCAATGATGACTGGAGCTCAAACAAAGGCTGTATTGACTAAAGCAATGCTTGACAAATCATTTCGTCTTAATGCTGAGGGGAGAAACAAGTTTTCATCAGGAAAGATTACTTCTATAATGGGAACCGATTTAGCTAGAATTGATTTTGCCCTTGGATTCCAACCTTTTCTATTTACTTTCCCCATCCCCGTGATAATTGCTATTGCAATATTAATCGTTAATGTTGGTGTTTCCGCTTTAGTTGGTATAGCTCTTTTAGTTGTTTATATGGCATTCATGGGTCTCATCGCAAAAAAAATGTTTCACTACAGAACTCAAGCCAATAAATTCACCGATTCAAGAGTTAATTATATCAAAGAAGTATTAAATAATTTGAAAATTATAAAGTTTTATTCATGGGAACCTCCTTATCATGAAAATATTAGTGAAGTAAGAAGAAATGAAATGAAATACATTTTCAAAATGCAAGTTGCAAGAAATTTGATTATCGCCTTGGCAATGTCCCTTACAACAGTATCCTCCATGATTACATTCTTAGTTTTGTACCGTGTTGATAGTGCTAATAGAGATCCTGCTGCAATTTTTTCTTCCATATCTTTATTCAACATTCTAAGTCAACAAGTCATCATGATTCCAATGGCTCTTGCAACTGGTACTGATGGTTATCTTGGTTTAGTAAGAGTTGGTCAATACTTATCTGCTCCTGAAATAGACACTGAATCTAACAAGATTGAAGCTTCCGAAGAAAAATCTGATGACATGAATGTCAAGAACTTATCAATTGAAGTCACGAATGCTTTGTTTGAATGGGAAACTTTTGATTTGAACGAAGATGAAGAACCCGATAAAAAACTAACAGATAGAAAACAAAAGGAAGTAACAGCTCAAAAGTCTAATCAAATTGAAGAAGTGGATTTCAATAGCGAGTCGCTTAATTCTAAACTCGGTGACTCCCCATCAACTTCAGATTCCGATATTGAACCCCCGTTCCCTGGCTTGAAAAATATCAATCTCTCAATCAAAAAGGGAGAATTCGTTGTCATTACAGGTTTAATTGGTTCAGGGAAATCGTCACTACTCAATGCTCTTTCTGGTTTCATGAAAAGAAGTGAAGGTAATCTTGATGTAAATGGCTCACTTTTACTTTGTGGATATCCGTGGGTACAGAATGCTACTGTTAAGGAAAACATTTTATTTGGAGAAGAGTTTGATGAAAAACGTTACAACGACGTGGTATATTCATGTTCATTGGAAAGTGATTTAGAGTTATTACCCGCTGGTGACAATACCGAGATTGGTGAACGTGGTATCACCTTATCTGGTGGTCAAAAGGCCCGTATCAACTTGGCTAGAGCTGTTTACGTTGAAAATGACATCATTTTGTTGGACGATGTTTTAAGTGCTGTTGATGCGAGAGTTGGTAAACATATCATGAATAATTGTCTTATGGGCTTACTTAAAAATAAAACAAGAATTTTGGCCACACATCAATTGTCCTTAATTGGTGATGCCGATCGTGTTATTTTTTTGAATGGTGATGGTACAATAAGTACCGGTACCTTCGAGGAGTTAAGTACTACCAATCAAGCATTCCAAAGTTTAATGGCTTATAACAGTGAAGTCTTGGACGAAGAAGACAAAGAGGATCAGGACGAAGAATATGAAGATGAAGAAGAAATTGAAACTGAAAAAGAATTAATCGATCGTCAAATTTCCAAAACCCAGACTCATCAATTGAATGAGGACGAGGAAGCAGTGCATAGAGATTACAATCAAAATAACACCGAAGATGGAGCATTAGTATCTTCTGAACAAAGAGCTGTTAATGCTATCGATTCACGAGTTTATAAAAATTATATAAAATACGGGTCTGGTGTGGTTCCAAGTTGGATATTAGTTCCAGCAATTCTTATGACAGTCGTTTTAGCCACATTTTGTTCATTGTTTTCTAATACTTGGTTATCATTTTGGATTGAATATAAATTCAAAAATAGAAGCGATGGATTTTATATCGGACTATATGTCATGTTCACAATATTATCCGTTTTCCTTTTAATTCTTGAGTATACTTGTTTTGTTTATTTAACCAACACAGCTTCAAAAGTATTGAATCTTATTGCTGTCAAAAGGGTGTTACATACACCAATGTCATTCATGGATACAACACCAATAGGTCGAATTTTGAACAGATTTACAAAAGACACAGATGCCTTGGATAACGAACTTGGTGATCAAATAAGAATGTTATTCTATTTCATGGCTAATATAGCTGGTGTCTTAATTTTATGTATCATCTACTTGCCTTGGTTTGCCATTGCTATTCCGTTCTTGGTTTTTGTATTTGTCTCGGTTGCTAACTATTATCAGGCATCCTCACGTGAAATTAAAAGATTGGAGGCCCTTCAAAGATCACATGTCTATAACAATTTCAATGAAACTTTGAATGGTATGAGCACAATCAGAGCATATAAGGCAGAAAGTAGATTTTTGGAAAAAAATACCTTCTTCTTAAATAAAATGAATGAAGCTTATTATATAACTATTGCCAATCAACGTTGGCTTGCTATACATCTTGATATGATTGCTACCGTGTTTGCTTTGATCATTGCATTACTTTGTGTTTTTAGGGTGTTTAGTATAACTGCATCCTCTGTTGGTTTATTATTATCTTACGTTTTACAAATTGCTGGTCAATTGTCCATGTTGATCAGAACATTTACTCAGGTTGAAAATGAAATGAATGCTGTTGAGAGAATTTGTAACTATGCTTTTGAATTACCACAAGAAGCACCATATGCTATATCTGAATCAACGCCACCTTCGAATTGGCCAACACAAGGATGTATTTCCTTTCAAGATGCTTCTTTAGCGTATAGACCTGGTCTTCCATTAGTATTGAAAAACTTGTCATTCGAAGTTGGAGCATCTCAAAAGATTGGTATTTGTGGTAGAACAGGTGCTGGTAAGTCTTCTATAATGACTGCGTTATATAGATTAACTGAATTATCGAGTGGTAAAATCGAAATTGATGGTATTGATATATCATCTCTTGGTTTGAAGGACTTAAGGTCAAAGCTATCAATTATACCTCAAGATCCAGTATTGTTCCAAGGGTCAATTCGTAAAAACCTTGATCCATTTGGTGAAAGCTCGGATGATTTATTGTGGGACTCTTTAAGAAGAGCTGGACTTATTGATGATTCCAAATTAAACACCGTTAAGGATCAAACGAAAACAAGTGAAAACTTTCACAAATTTCATTTGGACCAACAGGTCGCGGACGATGGTGCAAACTTTTCATTGGGAGAAAGACAATTAATAGCGTTTGCAAGAGCATTAGTGAGAGATTCTAAGATTTTAATCTTGGATGAAGCTACATCATCTGTTGATTACGAGACTGATAGTAAAATTCAAGCAACTATAGTCAGGGAGTTTGGCAAGTGCACAATTTTGTGTATAGCGCATAGGCTTAAAACAATCTTGAATTACGACAAAATTTTGGTTCTTGATCATGGTGAACTTCAAGAGTTTGATACTCCTTGGAATTTGTTCAATTCCAAAGGAAGTATTTTTGAGCTGATGTGTGAAAGATCTAATATCACAGCAGAAGACTTTACAAAAACCTCACTATGATGCTAACTTTAATATAATTACGCACTTTAGCTAATCAAGAGTAAAAGTATATATACATAATACACAAGTTACATTAATTATTAATGAATCTCAAATTCTATATAGCGTTTTGTAATATGACCACTCTTTGACACGTGAGTCTTTCTTTCAAAGAGGCAGGCATCAGATACGATTGGACACGGTCCGTATATAAGATTTTAAGGCTTGTGGGCACTTCAAAATCAAGTTCAGTAAAGTCATTAAACGCGATATCCATTTCAACAAGCCCATTGGGGAGTGTCAGAAGAGAGCCTATTCGGTTTTTTTGTAAAAGTAGCACTTTCATAGAATTAGGTAAAATATTTCCATCCAATGATGTTATATGATTGTGTCTTAAATCCAAAACTTGTAACGAGGATGGAAAATGCCAGTTATCAACAGTTTGTATCAAGTTGTTTGTGAGCTTTAAAGTTTTCAAATTCGGAGGCAAAACTAATTTCTCCAGGTTTGAAATATCAAAATTGGCTAGAAGTAAAGACGTAAGGGAGCTGAATTTTATCAATTTTTGAAAGTCAGGACCGAGATGAAGACCTTGAGAGGATGACTCAAGTCTCAAAGTATCCAAATGACCAAAGTCTAAGTCTGATTTCAAGATGTGATTGAAGAAAGTAGTATGGACTTGATCCTGAGCTTCGGAAGTGAAACGATTGCTCTCATCTAAATGAATATTCAATTCCTTAGAAAATGGAATTAAAAAATCAGGAATTTGCCTCATGTAGTTTGAAAAGCATCGTATAACTCTAGGGAAGTCAGAGCAGCTTCCAACATTATTACCAAAAGCATACGTTATTCTTTTTAATGTTTTGACTGACGGATTGTACTTTGATATAATACTCTCTTGAGCTTTAGTGAAATCGAAAATTGATATCAATAGGTTGTTTTGAAGTTGATCTGTCGGAACTATTTTCTTAGATTTAGCAAATAGTTCGAACATCTCCTTATTAACATTGGTTACTATTATATTGGAATATTTGATGGTTTGAATTATTTTATAAAGAATAGAATCTTGTTGATTGCCTGACTCAAATATATCAAGAAACCTTTTTAGTTCGTGTTGCTTAAAGCAAATAAAAATTTCTGTCAATGTGTCAATAGGCAATTCCTCTAAAAGTGTCATAAATACGTGGTTTATTGCTAGGTGTTTTATGATTTAATTCATTTGGATTGGTCTCAAAAAGACTTTAGGATCTCAGATCAAGACCGGATAAGATGTCTTTAATTATATAGTGAATCGTGAAGCGCTTGCAAATGACCGTTTGAAAAGGGTTCTTGCTTTTTTTTTTTGTCGCAACAATTATATGCAGACGATTAAGAATTGTTAGCAGCTGCTTACGCTAGAGAATTTTCACTTGCTCATTACGTAAAAGTTATTTGTAGAAATGCCAAATTTGGTATATCAATATATTATAAACTAAACTATCTATTTCATCTTCTTCTTGTAGTCTGCGAAAGACAATTTCTTGACAGGAGCAGGAGGAGGTGGTGGAGAAGAAGGGTTGGATACAACGGCTGCTGTAGCTGTAGCTGGAGTTGTTATCGAAGCCACCCTAGCACTACCACTTATATTTACCGACGTGTTTGTATTAGTTTCATTAACGTTATCCAATTCTGATTGCTCTTTGAAAGAATCCGAAGTTTCTTTTTTACCAATCGAGGATAACTCAACAGGAGCTACATCCACTTCAATGTCATTTGACTTGGCTTGCAAATCGATATCTAATGAATTTGGAAAAACGTTTTCAATATAAGGGATATTAGATATCGGTTGAATTCCTTGTTCTACTGTTTGCTTGATTTCTAAGACTAGCGCGGGAACAATTGGAACAACCATCTCCATACTTTTCGCATCAGGAAGTATGTTTTCACGTTTCAATTGATTCTGACTCGAAAATTGTTCAAGCAACGCGTTTCCCTTGGAAATTAATTGCTGTTTGAATGGTACTTTGAGAGCCAACTTATTAGAAGAACATTCCTGTGTGTTTATCGTATCGATTTCTTCATCTTTATTTTCCTTATCATCGATTTCTGATGTTTCCATTCCCTTGGTGTGATCATCATTTTCTTCTGCAGATTGTTTATCTAGATTGTCATCCTTTTCATGATCAGGGCTGTCAGAGGACAATGATAAATTCATTTGTAGGATTTGATCTCTTTCAATTAAACGTTCATTCCATGATATGAACTCCTTACTTCTTTTCGGTTTTATGAGTTCTTCACGAGACTTGGCGAGATGAATGTTACTTATACCCGATGCTTTTCTAGTGGACCTTAGTAAATACGATGTTGCTTTTTTGATTTTATAAATTGCACATTGTTGACTTTGAGAAGATGTTGTACAACCACATTCTGCAAAATGAAGTATGTTATCGATTCCTGAAATTAGTAAGGTTTTCTCGTCATCCGGAAACTGATCAAACTTCAATCCTTCTTTAAATTCTTTTGTAACCTTGTCTATATGATTATACATCTTCAATATCGGATGCTTACTATCCCATTCCCAAGCAAGTCTAAGTTCTTGGTCTGCATTAGATGATGTGAGACTTATTGGCTTCGATGTATAAACAAAAAACCTAAATGAATCAAATTCGGGGATGAATACTGGTTTTATATAACAATTAGCAGTACTAGGGCATGACTTTCTAATAAATCTTGCTTCGTTACCCACAAACCTTGAGTCCAAAACGACATTAACAGCATCCTCATGCGCATCAAGTTTCAAGGCCACCTTGGATACTCTTGGTTTAGTGGTACCCCAGATTGGGTATTGATTGAATTTATCATCTCTATAGTTATTGAAAAGGTCAAGCTCACCTAGGTATTCAATTATTGGTGTGTTTTCTGGTATTATTACTTCATTTTGCCCCCCGGGAATTCTTTCGGTTATGAATAAGCCAAGACGAGTGATACCACTGAACTTTTGCTTTGGATTATCACCGTATACTTTTATTTGAATGGATGTTTTATTGAAACCTTTACTTCTTTTGAATTCATTTCTTTCTTGTAGATATTTTTGATGATTCGGTAGTATCAATTTGCTAAATTTAATGCTCTGAAACTGAGCTGATGGAATAATTTCAACTAGTCCATCCTTAGCTTTTTGGGTTTTGAAAATTGATTTGTACTTTCGGCTCATCTTCAAAAATAAAGCCTTCACAAAAAAATTTTTGTAATCATTTTTACTTAATTTGTAGTATACTGATTGATAGAACTCAGCCGATATGCCATCGTCAAGCAACTCATTATCTTTGTTCGATACGAATTTGGTGTTCTGTAAATTACTTTTAGTTACAGTATTAGCAACGTCTTCCCTTGTGCGTAGCGTTGATATATCCTGATTGTTAGAAGGGCTACCAGCAGATTTTCTGTCAATTGAATTTTTGTCTGTGCTTATTACTTTAGTTCTGTCTATATCTTCAGAATGTAATTTATTGGAAGCAGTAGTATTATTCGTTTCCCTTTCATTACTTATGTTTGTGGTTGGAGGTCTGGAGTTTTTTTCTACTTTTTTCCTCTTTGTTTCTTCCAAGCCAGATATTGAATGATTTCTTTTGAGACCAGCTATTGATTTATCTCCCTGTTTATCATTCATGTTCATATCATTCAACCTGTCGCCATCTAATCTATCAAGAGTATCCAGTTTACACTTTTCTGCGTCAAACTTGTCCCACTTCTGTTCATCACAGAAGTAACATTTGTATTCCTCTTCTGGGACTTCTTCGTTTGTATTGTATCCCATACATAAACAATGCTGCCAACGAAAACAAACGTCACATTGAATAGTAAATCCATCATCATCTTCAATACCACATATACAACCAATAAGACCCGAGTCAGGATCTACCTGAAACAGCTTCAAATCAGGGGCCTGAAACTCTACTTTAGCCTGACATTGCAGTTGATCGATTTCTTGCTTGACAAGCGTTCCTTGATCTTTCTTGAAATTTGAAGAATCTTCACCTTCAATACCTATTGCGGGCTCCGAGGAGCTTTCCAAGTTGGAATTGGTTCTAACAAGATTTTGTTGTTCGTCATCTGTTTTATTTAAATCATCATCTTCTGGTTCTGTGGCGACTGAATCCTCTATAGCTGTATTTTCTATCTTAAGAGATTGGTCATCACGAGGCCCAGACATTTCCTCTGAAGTAATTTCTTTGTTTTTCGCGGCTTCTTGTTTATTCATTTTAATCAACGGGAGGGGTATATCAGCAGCTGCTGCGAGAGCAGCTGCTGCAATCATCGCATTATTGTTATTCCTCTTTCCAGATTCAATATTTATACCTCTAGCCAACGCAACATTCGCAGGACCAGGTGAAAGATGGTGAGTGTATAAAGGTGGGCTGTTGGAATCAAGCTTCTGATCCCTATTTATTGTTGGAGAGGATTCCGAACCTTTATGTTGCACGAAGTTTCCTTGAGCAGGTAAATTTGAAGTTTTTTGGACTTCTTGTTTAAAAGAGGGTGTGACTGATTTTGCCTGAGAGCTTGACTGATTTTTTGATCCATGACTCAAATCAACTTGTGTGATTTCGGGTTGATGTAATAAGTGTTTTGGAACATTTTGAATAGACTCAGATATTGATGACTTTGTTGAATGTGAAACTGATGCAGGTAAGGACTTTGTTTGTGGTATTGAGCTGGGTCCTTCGTTCATTACTGAGTCATTATCTCGAGACTTTACGGAATCAATCAGATGCTGTCTTATATGCTGAGAAGATTTCGCCGGTGGTTCAGCTAGTTTTATCAAATTATTTATCGAGTAATCTTTTTGAGCTGTGGCTTCATCCTTGTTGGCGTAACCCATATGAGTATCTTGGGGCTCTGTAGTGGCGTGTGAATCAGATGTGGATTGAAGTGAGGGATTGTTTTCAAATGATGGGTAGTATTGATGAGGCAGCAGTTTCAGAGCTGACTGAGAATTGGGCATCAGTTCAGTTGGTGGGGTTGTATTTTGGTGTTGTTTGGCAGCCACATTTGCAAACATTAAAAGTGTCGAAGCATCCTGAAGAAGCTGATCTTCTTTTGGTTCATCAGCGGTATTGCTTTTATCTTCGAAACCATTACTGTTCATAGCGAAGATATTGTAACTATTATTTGTAATGATAGAAAAAAAAAGTACTTATTCTTTTGATTGTTATATTTTGTGAAGAACTTTCGTATTTGTGGCTGAGAAAATCTATATATGATACTAATTGATACAGGTTATCGAATATGACCTTTTTATGATTTCAAATAAGTAGAAGTAGTTGAGAACAAGCAAGCGGATATGGATTATATATGTCATGATTGAAATAAACATGAAATACAGATTTGTGCATAAAATATATTATGACACAAAAGTGATTATATTTTTGAGCGTTACGAATATACGATCGTTTACTAAGTGAGACACACCAAAGACATACAATAGCTCAATTTTACATAAAAATACATCAGAATGTTATTATTATCGTTATTAATTGGTTATGTACACGAATAGAAAAAATATAACAGATGTTGAAGATGAAAGACCAGCCATTACAGTCACCAGTTTGAATGAATATAAAAGTTTTATACGACAGTCGATTGAATCACCATAATTGTATAATGTAGCATTTGTATACATTTTGTATACAGTTTGAATTTGATTTATTAATTTAGATGTTGGTCTATAAAACATCAGGTCACTTCTCCTTAATATATTTCATGAATGGTTAATATGTCGAGGAATAAATGTATACATCAATGGGTATATTGATTTGATTGATATATCTGTAATTCGAATTGATTGGACTTTTATATATCGTTCTTGGTAGTGAACAAAGATATTCAGATTAGTGATATTCCACTGCTTCAACAGTGAATGGTTTTTTTTGCTTCAATCTATTTAATTTGGTTGGGCCTCGTTAGGGTTTGGTTCTTTTGCTTGCTTCAATTTTTGAAGGTAGTCTAGCTCTTTTCGTAAACTGTCCATCGCATAGTATACCTTTGATTGCAAGTAAAAAGAATTACCCTTTTCCTTTGAGTTGACCTCAAATAAGTATTTGTACTTTTCATCTATTTTATCTAATGATATATCTGACTTTTCAATATCTAGAATTTTCAAAGCTTCTTCAACTGGAATGCCTCCAACCGAAGTTGACTTGGTGGCACCGGATTGAGATGCCGAAGCACTTGCTTTAGCTGCTTGTTTATATGCTTCAGTAAAAGCACGGCCAAAGACGGAAGCACCAGTGAATATGACGTTAACAAGTAATCTGTGAGCCATGATGAAAATGTTTGTTTATTCGCTAATGGATATAGGGCAATGATGTTTGGTCCTTAACGGTGGTATCTTTAAGTTAAACAAATGAAAAAAAAAAAAAAAAATTTTAGAATTTTCGCACGTGACGTTCTTGAAAAAAAATATACAACTTCAGTCTGTGTAAGTACAACAAAGAACCCCCGAAGAATTATTTATCAATTACCCTGAAAAATCAATGAAGTATCCAAAATGAATTAACCATCAAGTAACGAAATGAATTTACCATCAAGTACACTGGACGACACAAACTACAAATAAAACAATTGCAAAAACAATCCTTCTATAAAATGGGCTCAAAAAATTCTACCCTCAAGTCAAATCAAATCTTACAGGACTGAGTGGGAGATGTAGCATCAGGTTATAATCTGAACATCATAAATAAAAACCCAAAAGTTTAAATCATTATTGTCAAAACTAAACTAAAACCTTGAAATTAAATGCCATAAAAACTCTAAAAGACCGGAAACGAAGTGTTGATTGTGGCCAATCTGTTAAAAAGGTCAAAAAACACTTAGCTGATACGTAACAACCAATTCACACAAACACTAATGTGGTGTACTTAGGATGAAACTAAGGTCTCTATGTAGTTGTACTCCGAAGAGTACGAGTTATATATCTTATATAGAGATAGTATAACCACTACTGATGATAATGAACAGACTAAGGGAGCAGCGGGGACGGTGCACTATTTATACTAATTCTTTGAGAGTCGGGTAACACTCGTTTGATACTCGAACGACATGAAAAGTTTTCTTTTCCACAGCTAGGGCTAGAAAGTCGTGCAAATGATGAGCTCATCTCTTTGAAAGAGTGCTGCTTTGTATACAGGATATGAACTTAGGTTTGTTCCTGCATAATACTTTCATATTGAATGGTATTCAATGGCTAAATCAAACTAAACTATACTATCACGATCTGTTACTATAATAAGCTGACACTTTATAAAGACATAGTGCCAGCCAAATATCATGTCAGCAACCAATGATGCAAAACTAGTAAATCTTTTGAATTGGTTGGAATCGAACGCATTCTGGAATATCGATTTCCTCGAGCTTGATATTTCAAAAACGACTAGCGGTATTGGGGTATTTTATAAGCCAAATGAACAAGAGGCAGCAAAACGAGAAGATAATGATGATGATGGAGATGAAGAGATTGAAGACGATGATGACTTACTATTAAGAATTCCCAAAAGTAACATTTTGTCACCGAAAAATTCTGTTATCTGGAACCTATTGGTAGACTTTCATGAAAATTACGCATCTAATATTGATATTAACTTAACCGATGGTATGCATAGCATAGTGATTAGTTTCATTTATGAATTGTCGAAAAAAGAGGAATCTCCGTGGTTTCACTTCTTAGAATCAATTGTACCTGATGAAAAAGATGAATCAATCAATAATATCCCTATATGTTTATGGAGTGACGATGAGAAAAAAGCCTTACATAACTCAGAATGTGATTTATTAAATATGTTAGACAATACCGAATTAGTTCAATTCTTTGTTGAATGTGTTAATTTTGGTAAGTTAAATGCAAAATACATAGATATTCCTTATGTTTTGAACATTTCAATACCCTCAAGTATTGAAGATATAACAGATGATGATATAAAATCAGATTCTTTAAAAAATCATATTGTCAATAATAATAATGACAAATTGTTATTATTTGGGAAATATGTGCAGACCGTGATATCTCGAGCTTTTCAAGTCGATAATTTTCATGGTCTTTCCTTGATCCCTGGTGCTGATCTTTTCAATCATACACCTCCCTTCATCAATGAAGATGGAAGAATAGAAGGTAAAGAAGACGTGCATTTTGTTTGTGATGGAGGAGATGAAGTGTGTGAAGTTTGTGGTGATCAAGAATGTGAAGATCACATCGAGGAAGATAACTTCGACAACGCAGATGAAGATAGTTTAATGAATTTGGAATTTGGAAGTGACGGTGAACTTATAGACGAGGAAGAAGATGTTAGTGAAAATTTGGCTAATGACAACGACCTTGAGATCGAAGATGATCTGGATGAAGACAATTTCGATGACGAAAATGATGAAATTTTGGGAGATAGTGAGGTTGATGATGAAGAATTGTACAGTTCATCTGATGACGACCTCGACGAGTCTTTGATGGACGAAACTGAAAACTTCCGCTCGGAAGAACTAGGGTCTGATGACGGTGATAAGAATGATGATGACAACGAAGGTTCCATCACAGAGGACTTAGTGGAGCCTGAAGAAATAACCATGGAATATATCAAACAAATGGAAAATGAGTTGGATGAAGAGAGCGATAGCGAGAATGATGAAAGTGACGCAAACTCAGAAGCAGAAACCTCACATGAAGAGGAAGAAGTTTCCACGGTATCGTTGAGTGATAACGAGGAGGATGAAAATTCCTTAGAATACTCGATTTCGGCTAGAGAAGAATTGGCTCTTGAATTGTCTGACAACTCTAAATGTTGTGATATAGTATTGAGCAAAGCTCCAAGGAAAGATGTTGGAAGCTATGAATTATATAATACTTATGGAAATAATCTATCAAATGCTTATTTATTACAAAGATACGGATTCATTGATAAAACAAATATAAACGACAATTGTCTCTTATCTGTCCAAGTTTTCCAATATATAAAGGAATTTAAAGCTTCGAATACGGAAAGAAAAATCAATCAATTGAATAACAAATTAGCTTGGTATGAAGAAATGGGATTCGAATTTGTCAATGATCTAGTGTGCCAATATGAATCTAGACCTTTGAATGTTGATCATTCAGTTGATCACGAAAAAGCGCATGGACACGAAGAAGATGGCTGTTGTTCAGATGATGAATGTGATAATGAAGCTGCTTGCAACGATGGCTGTTGTGGTGGTAATGAAGAAGAATTTGATGAGCACACTGAAATCCTCGAGGAAAACTTGCCCGAATCATGGCAGTTATCACCAAGAATAAAGCACGATGGAAAGATAACACCTCAGACTTATGCTTTGGTAAAGTTGTTATTAATTCCTTACAAAGTTTTTCATTACAAATTCATTGAGTGTGCTAGTGAAAGAAAGCTTGCAAAAAGAATTTTTCAAACATTATTACCTTATGAATACGAAAAAGATATTCAAAACGAAATCGACGTTCCAAAAATTGATAAATATGCCGGTCAAATCAATGAAATTGTGAAAAAGTGGAGTCAGCAAAGATTAGATAGATATCAGAAGGATTCAATAAGTGCACATGGCGTGAGAGGCCAAATTATCAACGGTTTGATCGAACTGGAAAAGGCCATACTCAATAAGTCAATTGCAATTTTATGAGTCAAATAGACGAACAAATATCGCATACTCAAAAATAACTGTATATATGTTAACATGTAAAAGACCTACTATGTTCCAAATTTAATGTAGTTTGATGTTCTTAAATGTGCATCTTTTTTTGATAGGGCACAGAAAATGCGGTTTACATTTTTGTTCTGTAATCTTCTCTCAGCCATATACACTATATAAATGCCTGTTTCTGCAATCACCTTGATCTTTGATAAGTCACTTTCATATTTACAGCTTCAAATCATATATATACGCGAAGGAAAAGAATCAGTATCTTCATTGAAAAGCGATACTTGATTTGCATAAGAAATCCATACAATTCCAGACATTATAATCCATTCAATCACACAACAAACTTAATAATGTCAGATCACGATGATCTGGAATCATATGATGAGGATTTGGATTTTCTCGATGAGGATATAGTGTCAGACTTTGACCTTGAAAATGAAAATGACGACTCTGAAATAGAATTCGAAGATGAGCCAAATGGGACTACCGGTTATCTTAGCAAAAAATCAGGTTATCTCAATGGTAATTTACATGGCAAAGACTTAAAATACAAGTCTTGGAAATTCAGCGACTTCATACAAGATTTCTTCATTGATAAAGCCATAGATTTACACGAAAGACAACTTCCTCAATGCAGTTTCGATGATATTTTAATTATGCTCCATTATAAAAACTGGCAATCTGAAAATGTTATAAATGATTACTATGACAATTGGCCCAAATTTAGAGATCAATGTGGATTACCTAAACCACCTAATGACAAAGTGATTGGCTTCACGGAAGTTGAAAACTTCGAATGTGGTATTTGTATTGAAGTTTATGAAAAAGCACAGGCATATGCATTATCTTGTAACCATATATACTGCCTAAGTTGCTATACCCAGTATATTGCGGCTAATGTTTTGAATGCAAAACTAATAAGTTGCATGCACCTTGATTGCCCATTAACCATTCCACATAAAGATATTGGTTTACTTTATGATTCCATAGATAGCGAAGGAGAAATTTCAGGTTTAAAAATCGAGAAAAGACTCAACACCAATCCACTTTTAGCATCCACCGCTAAACTATTCATTGAAACACATAAGAAGCAATATAAATGGTGTCCTGCTTTGGACTGTAGTGATTTGGTTGAGATTACAAATACAGGATATGAGGAGGAAGAGAGCGATAGTGAGGAAGTCGTGGAGGATTCGATCAACGTTGGTAATCCAAAGGATAAGGATGTTAACCTAAACCACGTAATAAACGTAGTTTGTCCTACAAATCATGAATTTTGTTATCGTTGTCAAAGAGAAAATCACTTACCGTGTCCTTGTTGGGTTGTTGATGCATGGATTAAAAAATGCTTGGATGATTCCGAAACTGCTAGTTGGATTCAAGCTAATACCCAGGCCTGTCCAAAATGTGACTCGCTGATTGAAAAAAATGGAGGATGTAATCATATGACGTGCAAAAAGTGTCATTTTGAATTTTGCTGGATTTGCCTCGGTGATTGGAAAGAGCATGGAACTGAATATTATCAATGTAATAGATTTGATCCTAAGCTAACTAAAGACGTGAAAAGGGGTCAACAACTGAAAAGATTATCTTTACAAAGATATCTACATTTTTACACAAGATTTACCGTCCATGAATCATCTATGAAAGGTGATCAAAAAGTCATCGAGAAAGTTGACATGAAAATGAAATTATATATGGAACAGGAAAGCAAAAAGGTCTCAGGATCTCATGATCTTTCTTGGATTGACGTTCAGTTCTTGCACGATGCAATTCGAGCTTTAACAAATGGACGTAAAACCCTTAAATGGACGTATTGTTTTGCTTTTTACCTCGAAGTAACAAATTTCTCGACAATTTTTGAGTCATTGCAAGACTTTTTGAACAAAACCGTCGAAGATTTATCGAAAATCTTTGAGGATATAAATTCCAAAAAAAATAACTCTAGTGATAAAAGTTATGAGACAATCGCAAAATACAAACCTGAAATCATAAAATTGAGTAATTTGGTCATCAAAAGGCAAAAGCTTTTGATCGAATTCGCTCAAAGCGGGCTCAAACAGAAACAACTTATGTTCATCAGTACTTGATAATGTCTTCATGGTTATCTGATTTGAGAAGGAATGAAATAAGAGTTCCTCCGTTTAAGGCTAAGTAGGCAGCACAAGCATTGTCAACCTACCAAAACTTTCAAGTAATATTGATTTTCAAGTAATAATCAAACTGTCACAAAATGCCTAAATATTCCGCTTGATTAAGCCTGTTTTTGTACAATCAAAGACAAGAATAGATGCTCGCTTTTAATTGGCCCTGATTGTGGTCACGTGGTGATAAGGAAGCCAAAGAAACATAGTTTTACTGCTACAACAAGGACAGCATCTAATAGTAAGTCTAAACGATCATGCCATTTCGAACATATATATACGTAGATAAGTATTATAAACGATACTTCGCGTGTGTTTATTCATGAAATCATCAACTAATATAATGTAAATGTCAACATTGCATAATTGCATTTGAAATAAGCACACCTTCTGTATTCTAAAGCAGCCAGTCTCGTTGGAAGTTAACGTTAACATCATACATCATAAGCCCGATGTGAGCTTTTCAAGACTTGAAATAAATCACATTGAGCAATTGTAAAGGTAAAATTGATTAGGCATTTTACTTCACTTTGGTGGACTTGCCGATAAAATTTTTGATTCATGCGTGCGGCTCAATTTAATGATTAGAGTTAGATAACAAGTTAAATTGGATTGCATTGGATCGATGATAATTTGACGTTGACTCAAATTGAGCTGTAAATTTAATCTGCGTTGTATTTCTTTATAGATAATCTCTAAAAAGATTGACTTACGCCATTTCTTATTATACTTCGGATAAGGCTTACATTTATTGCTTTACAAGGTTCGAAATCAGTTTTACTCATTCCATCTCAATCATATTTTTATTAATTTTTACAATAGTACTAAATGAACCGCATTTCAAATTTCGCCGACATTTTCCAATCAAAAACATATGATTAGTTCTCCTAAGAATAACCGTCCGGATCTGCGTCGAAATAGAAGCAGAAGCAGTACTAGGTCTAGTAACTCTAGTTCACATGAAACTGATAGAATTCACGAACAAGATTATAACTATCAGACTAGTAACAAAAGTCAGTTTAGAAATCAGACCATAGCTCATCATCCAAACCAGCATCACCAAGATGCACATTTGTTGCACACTGCACTTTCAAAAAACCATAAACTCAAACTTGGAATTACTGGGCATGCTGTTAACAATGTTGGCACAAAAGCTGCATATGATGATACAGAAAGAAAACTGACAAGGTCCGTGTCATTGAATGGCTTACTGAATCAAAGTTCATCTCGCAACAAAAACATTCCTATGATTCATGAGCCAAAGCCTAATGCTCGGCCCCAGGTAAAAAGATGGAATACTTTTCTGGCAGATCAGTTGAAGACTTCATTCACTAATACATCAACAAATGAGACCAATCCACAACACATTCAGCAAAATAATAAACAACCACTAGATGAGCACAAGCATGGTCATCAAAGTACGATGTTTCGTCAAGATGCTTTTAATCGCAAACATATAATCGATAAGAATAGCATATCCCCGTTGACTGTATTGCGAAATGATGGTAATATGAAAAAAAGAGAAAGCGACACTCTAGAATCAATGCCGACGGATAACACCTTTTTGGATTTGGATGCAGATGCTTCAAGAAAGTTAGAGTACAAAGCTAATTCAAGTAGGTGTAACTCATTAGATAAACACTCAGGTAAATCTACTAATGCATCGTCAACTACTATAATTTCAACCACCAATAGATTATATAAGAGAATGAGTCAATTGTTCAATCTTGCACATGATAGCATGCATTCTTTGGCTACCATCAATGGGGACCTGGGCCATTTTGGCAATACAAATAACGTTACGTCACATAATAGCGATGCTGGGCCTGACAATATAAGCCTGATGTATCAGGACGAGTCAGATGATGACGATAATGATGTTGAGAATGACGAAAATGGTGAAGGCGGTCAGATCGAGATACATAATCCTTTATCAGCCACTGATACTCAATACAAACTTGAACAAATGACTCCTCTCGATAGTACAGACAATACGAGAAATATGCCTGTGAACGCACAGAGCATTCATGATACATTACAAGAAATAAATGACTTTCAAAGTTGCTTCGTTCAAAAGACAAAGACGCCGAACGCTATTTCTCAAACAGCATCCAACGGAAAGCACACAGTGAATAGAACTCAGCAAAAAATATTGGACTATAAGGATCTCTATATTGATGACGATCCATCCAAACCGCTGAAATCTTTTCTTTCTGTATTTGATAAATACAAGCAAAAGAGCGATTCACGTTTTGGAAATTCCCTTGACTATAGCATAAAAATTCAACATGACACAATAGTTTCTGAGTATACTTCTATAAGACTAAGGTTTGCCAGTACCATTTCATCAAATGATATCAAAACCCTGCAACTTCAGATGCGATCTCATACTGGGGTCCTAGGGTTTATAAATCGAGTGGCATATATGGATCAGATTACCCTTAATCAAAAGGAAAGAAGAAAGGAAACAACACCATATTCGGCTGAAGGTATACCATGGTATGTGGAATCATCGCCTAGCTACAAAACGAAAAGATCCAACAATGAAGAACTTCCCGAGGTAACATTTGAAAATAAGGATTCGTATTTGAAAGATCTTTGGAGTGAAGAATTGTCACATTTGTTTGAGCCAATGGAACCAACCAATGTTAGCGATTATAAAGCAACTCATTTGGAGCATACAAGCACAAATATGAATAATTATCTGAAACAAAATTTAACTAGCCAAGTCAATCATGAGTATAAGGGCTCGGAGGGCAATATGTCTACATTAGCTAAAAATGTTAGATCTGTTGGGAGTGGAAGCGATCTATCATATATTTCCGGTGAATGAATTAAATAAATCTAAAATTTCTTACTTATATAGTAACCTATCAAAATTTAAAGCAATAGAATCAAGTTTCAAGCGAATTGTATATGTCTATGTTTGCTTCAGCTGTAACATACTTGGGTTCGATACAGAGAGTAACAGATCAAAATAATATTTAGTCTATATTTCACGTGACACGATATATAATTCCGTACATCTACAGAGTAAGTTTTTCTTTTGATAAAACATCCGTATAAGTGTAAACTAGAGTATGGTTTGATCCGTGTCAATACTTAGCATTTTCAAGATACATAAAAATTGACTCAATTCGACGATTCCAGCATCGTAATACTCACTTATATAAACCATGAATAATAGGGTTAATTTACCATACACCACGCAGGATCTTTTTCCTCAAGCTAATCAAACTCCAAACTCATTTAGGTTCCCGAGCCAACTAAGTAATCTTGGTGGAGCAGGCTCTATAGCAGGTGGTTCTTTCGTATCAACAGCATCATCTGCATTTGTAGATAATACTTTCACACCCAGAAATGGAAAATCTAGGTTGCAGAACTTTAAAAAAATGCTAAAACGATTGTTCAAGCCAACTACACTTGATTTTGAAACTGCAATTTGGGAAATGTTGAATTTGATAATAAACCCTAAAAAAATGTATAGATCACAGTACTATTACAAGCAACAGCAAACTCAAAGTGGTAAATCCAGTTACACCAGGGATGATCCATCGTTCTTAATATTGTTAACAACATTTCTTTCAATCAGTGCCATTGCTTGGGGTATAGCATATTCTCCACATATGATGGATATCGCAAAACTCATTATATATATGGTCATGATTGACTTTTATCTCACCGGGGCTATAATTGCAACAGTTACGTGGGCATTGACTAATAAACTATTTAATGGTGGACCAAGCACAGGAAGGTATAACGTTAATTATATTGAATGGGGTTTTTGCTTTGATATTCATTGTAATTCATTTTTGATAATTTGGTGTTTATTATACATTTTACAATTCTTTTTGTTACCATTACTAAGGATCAAAAAATCGTTCATTTCATTACTATTAGGTAATTCATTATACTTTGGGGCTATTGGGTATTATTTTGTGATCAGTTTTTATGGATTCAATTCGTTGCCTTTCATCAACAACAGCAATACCTATCAATCTAGAGCCACGACCGGCTCAACCCCTGCCAAACTATTACAGATGATCATATTAGCAGGTGTGATACCATTATTGGCTCTTGGGTGGGTTATCACGATATGCTTTAGGTTCAATGTTGCATATACAATGGTCGACACATACTTCAACTAATGAATAATAATTTTTTTGACTAACAAATCTTAACGAGAACTTCTTGTGTCAAAATTGACACTCGATCAAGCTTGAAGCGAACCTCAATTTGATAAAATATGCTCAAGTATTATGCGCTGCTCGGCTTAATTGTAACTTTGTATGTCTATGATAGGGTATATCTTAAATGCTCAAAAATAAAAAAAGTGTTTAACAAGAAGTTAGGTTTTATTAAATTCAAATAATATATAGATCAAAAAGATTGTATCTTTTAATTGTGTAAGCGATTGTTCTAAATTTGTAGATCTATTATTTGGCTTCTGCAGCCAATTGCTCTAATCTGTCACCAGCTGCTTTTATTCTCATGCTCGTTCTATTACTCAATTCATAGTCGCCAACGTCTGACACAATTTCAGCTTTTTTCAACCAAACTTGACTCTCCTTAACTGCATGCTTGACATCGAGGTTTGGATTTAAAGTTTCCGCTATCCAAACAAACATAGTCTTTTCATAAAGAACGGTTGGATATAGATAAGGGCTATAAATCAATTTGTTGAATCTAAATCCAGCAACTGAATCTTGAGTCACGAATTGAGGAATGACTTTCGCGTCAAGTAACTTCAAACCTTCAGAATTTTTACCTAATTGTCTCAAAGTGATAGATTGTAAAAAGTATCGTATCATTGATTCATCCCTCGTTTCCTCAATTGAAGAAAAGTCAAACTCATGAGAATTCAAAGAGTGAGAAGAATTAGGAGATCCCGTAAAGCCTAAAATCGTAAAGGTCCAGTTCAAGTGTTTTTCTTGCATTCTATTATAACCATTCCAGAAGTACATCAACTCGTGAATTGGGCTTGTTCCAATGCATTCAATAAATGCTATTCCCGGATTTCTTTTAATGTTATCTTCAATATGTTTCATTTTTCTTAGCAAAAATTTGTCAAAAGGCATTTGCTTATTACCACCACCGATACCACCTTTTTTATTAGTAGCATTCAGTCCATGATTTGGAACATAAGATGGAGCTTCTTTGAAATATTTTTCAGCCAACTTAGCATACTTTTGCAATAAAGCTTCTTTATTTGGGTTCCCTTGCTCAATCAAACCAATTTTGATCATTCTCCATTTTGCTAAATAACATGAAGCAGCCAAAAATAAATAAAGCCCTTGGGTCCAAGAACTCATGTCTACCAAAGAAATAAAATCTCTTGCAGCTTCATCAAATTCATGTTTGAAAGTATATAACATAGCACGATCGAAAGTAAGTAAGGACTTTACTTGTTGCATTTGTATATGATTATCTGGGTTATCTGTGAAGCCTTGCATCAAATTAGTAGCTTCATCCAAACTTCCTTGAGATGCTAAGATTCTACCTTCTTGCAAAATCCATAAACCATTATGAGGAAAGAGTTTTCTAGCTTTCGATAAAACTTGAGGTGTATATAAATTTGGATTTTTCATGACCTTGTTCGTAATGTCAGAGTCATTTATGCTGGAGAGATTTTCGATATTCAAAACGGATTTAACATTTGAGTCTTTATCACTTGGAATTTGAAATCCCACGTCAACGAATTGAATTGGACCGTCATAAAATACAAGTAGACATAATAAAGCAAGTTCACCATGAATGTTTCTACTGGTGATCGCAGTTCTCCATAACATTTTCAAGCCGGTATCTCGATCACCTCTAAATCCAACAATAGATAAGACTTTACCTATTGCTGGTGGGATTAAAGATAAAACGACTTGAAGGATTCCAAAGCATAATTGAACTCCTGAATGAATAAACTCATCAATTGTTGAGACGTGTAAATGAACGTCATTTGCAGTGCTGGTATTATTAGTAAAGTTATTGCTGAATGAAGAGTTACTTGTGACTGAAGATATAATGGACTCTGAAGTTCCATGAACGTTTGATTCTGATAAAGATGGGGTATTCAAGGATTCTTTGTAGTTGTGTTCGTTATGTGTATCTAGAGCATCAGAAAAAAAGTCATCTTCATCATCCTCCACGTCATCTTCATTCAAGGATAGCTTCTGCTTTTGACTTGAAGAAGGGGAGTTGTTATTGATATTGATGAATTTTGAGTTTTGAGAAACTGAATGCGGATTTGGAGATACAGATCTGCCATTTGCCGAAGAGCTGGTATTCGTGGACTTTGAGGGATTGTTTAACAGATATGAAGATGGCCTTCTTGACACATTTGCTGAAGACAGTTCTGATTTGAATAAATTCACTTTTTCACCAGATGGCAGATTATATAAACTTGTGCCTTCAACCCTTGCTTTTCTCATTTGAAATATTTGCTCTAAATTTTTGATAAGTTTCAAATCTTGTGGTAATGATGCAGAGGAAGAGTTGGATGATGCGGGTGTTGTATAACCAGGTAAATCAACTGTACTAAGGCTTTTATTAAGACTAGCCTCTTTTCTAAACTTAGCAAGGTTTTTATTGAAAACAGGTTCCAGCTCCTTGATTTTTTTATAAATGGTATCCAAAGTTTGGTAAGCTTTTCTCAATTTGAATAATGCTTTTGCACTTTCTACCATACTACTATTTTCTTGTAATAACATAAGTAGCGCATTAAGTAGAGTTGACTCTGCATAAGTCACCTGAAACTCTGTTCCAGGTGGATAAATATGAGAAGTAGACATCAGGTGTTTCACATTATATTTGGAATTATTGAGAGAAGATGATTCGGCTTCTGTCAAAGTTGTATGCGCTTTTGCCATAACTTCAGGCTCAAACCCAAGAGTGGCTTCAATGAATTCCATTACCCCCAATGCCAAATGAAAAATTGCAGCAGGTTGTTCTGATCTAGAATCAGAGTGTTTTTTTAATTCAACATGTAGCAATTTGGTACCTTCATTTGTTCGATCATCAAGTAAATAGTCCATTGCTTGCAATGCGAGTTCAAAATCACGAACTTGTTTCAAAACTTTGTCATATGATGAAGGATCGGGGGTAGAAGAGCTTGGAGCACTTTGTTGCAGTGATTGTGAAGTTAACAGTAGTATAGAAGCCTTCTTTCTCAAACCTTTGAGCATGTTTAGTTATTGTGTATGCTGGTTTTATGATTGAGGTTTAGGTTGATATTGAATTCAAATGAATCGATCGATGATCTGATGGTCTATATGAAATATGTGAATGTTCTGAATCAAATACTGAATCGAAATAATCCTATCAGGCGAATCAAAATTAAGGTACAAATCACACGGAAGATAGGGGAAAAATTGTTGCGAGTAATAAAGGTGACGTTTGTTTATTTTTCACGTCAAATCTGAGAACACTGATCAAAGTATCAGCCAACCCGAATGCAATTAAGGGTTATATCCAATTGATGAAAGACAGATATGAAGATGTGACAAAAAAATCAGAGAAGAAAAGGTTTCTGTGAATCAAAAAGTCTTTAAGAAAAATCAATGGGTGAGATCACTTCGACTAGTAATAACAAGTATTAAATACGAGCAAGGCAGGACCAAAACACTGACAGCAAAACTCAATGCTGAGAAACTCCGTACATCTCCGAATCTGAGAATGTTGCAGGTTTGTAGTTTTTACAGGTTGTCAATACTTTACTGCAAATGGTAGAGACACGCCATGTGATTTGGTAAAAGACCAGTACACCTTGGAACTCATAAACGATGGCTGGCTCATTCACCGAATTTTTTCACAGCCAGCTACTGCACTATATATCACATCATATGGTAACGAGTATTGTGCTTTGGATTTACCTGGTTTTGAGAAGGCGTAACTTGATTCTAAAGTACCCAATACTATCCAGCACCGTATTCCCCTTGTGTCACTAACTGTCATTATCAATTCGATACTTCCCCAACTGAGTATTATTTTCACTGTGTGTCTTGTTATTTTTGATGTCTGCTTGCTCATGTATCTGGATCTGGGCAATATTACTTGATCTATGTATGCATTGATGTTTTTTCCCCATGCTGGCATCGTATACCCATATGTCATACTTGACTATCAAACGTTAGGATCATTGTTCCGCTGGCTGATAAAGCTGGTTCATTATGATTATTAGGCTGTCTACTTTGATGAAGGAAACTTTCCTTCGATGATATATAAAGATATAAAGTTCCTGGATCAAATCAACTTGTTTTAATAATTTCTTCTTTCTAATATCAAACTCATACTTTCATTAAACTATTAACCCTCACTCTCTCTTTACAGTCAGATATTCCAACTTCATACACTCTTTACAGTTTATACTAACTTCATTCATTCTTTATAACATTAGTCTTCAATACTAAACTAAATCTACTTTCTTTGAAACTCCTGACTTTTATTTTCTAACTAGCAAGTCCTTCTTTACATCCACTCTTTATCACACCTATCAACAAAATGAAATTAAGTAACATTATCATCGCTTCATCTGCTTTATTATCTATTGCTCAAGCTGCTCCTGCTATAATAACAAGAGTTCATACTGCTCCAACTTCCACTCAATGGAAAACGTATACTACTAATACAGTTATGAAAATTGAAACAACCGTTATTAAAGTAACTGGTACCCCACCAGTTACCACAACCGCTGTCGAAACAGTTGATAACACAGATGCTACAAATACACCAGTAGCTCCAACTACTTCCTCCACTGAACAAGAACAAGTTCCAACTACAACTCCTACTGAAGCTGCTCCAACTACTTCTTCAACTGATTTTGCCCCTACTACATTCCTTACTTTAACTTCCAGCTCTTCTACTTCCACTCCTACAACTTCTACTTCCTCAACCTCAACAACAGACTCCTCTCAAACATCTGATCTTTCTGAATTTGAGCAAGATATTTTAGATGAACATAATGTTAAGAGAGCTCTTCATAACGTTCAAGATTTACAATGGAACAACACATTAGCTGAATATGCTGCTAATTATGCTTCTTCTTCATTTTCTTGTGACAATGTTCAATTGGTCCATTCAGGTGGTCCTTATGGTGAAAACTTAGCTG
This sequence comes from Soucietia sequanensis, assembly GCA_030557975.1. Classification (NCBI taxonomy): domain Eukaryota; kingdom Fungi; phylum Ascomycota; class Pichiomycetes; order Serinales; family Metschnikowiaceae; genus Soucietia; species Soucietia sequanensis. The sequence continues at coordinate 3,053 of JANIJN010000084.1, read as the reverse complement.
CTGGTTACAGTGGTGGTAAATCACCAGTTGATGCTTGGTACAATGAAATCGACTCATACGATTTCTCAAACCCAGGATTTTCTGAATCTACAGGTCATTTCACTCAACTTGTATGGAAATCAAGTTCTCAAGTTGGTTGTGCTAAAGTTACTTGTGATAATGCCTGGAAACAATATACTATCTGTGAATATTCAAACACTAGAGGAAATATTATTGGTACTGATTCAAAAACTGGTAAAAGTTACTTTGCTGAAAATGTTTTAGAACCAAGTTCTTAGACTTTCTAAATTCATTATTCATGCATAAATTTATTCATTAAATTTATTCTTTCATTTCTATTGTTCATCATTAACTTTTCGGTATTTCGATCTTTTTTTTTTTCACTAAATGCATTATTTTTTTTACTTCGTTCAATAGCTTTCTATGTATAATAAAATAAAATTAAATTAAATCAAACTAGATTAATCAAATAGAAAAAAATAATAAATAAAACAAAATATAACAAACACTTCTCATTCAGGTGAATAAGTCGCCGAGTAATTAAAATAGTTTGGACGTCCACAATGTTGATGCTACAATAATGTTGATTATTAAAGAAAATGTATAATTTGTTACTTAATTTCAATACACACAAATAACTATATAATTAATTCTTTGATTCAAGATTGGTCTCATAATTTTTTTCAAATAAAATTTTTATTTGGAAGAAATTTAATCTCTTAAGACAGAGGCGAATTGACCTTTAGATGGTTTAGCTTTAGATTTTTCAACTTTAGCAGAACCTAATTTTTCAGCAGAGAAAGCTTTGGCGTAAGGGTTTAATCTTAATAAAACTTGTTTGTTTTTTAATGGATTTTTCTTCAAAACGTGAGTTTTCTTTTGGGTAGCTTGACCGGCTGGTCTAACGACAGCTTGGACTTCAGCAGAGTTGATTAATCTAGTAACATCGGTGTTAGAGATAATGTTAGATGGTAAAGTGTAACCAGATTTGATGGATTTGGTTGAGTCAGAACCGTAGACTGAATCTAATGATTCAAAAGCACCTTGAGTCCAGATAACAAATCTACCTAAATGAGCACCTGGGGCTAATTGTAATAAACCTAAGTGTTTAACGTCAGAGGTTTCAACACCTGGAACGTTTCTTAAAGCTTTGGTAATACCGTTATCTTGAGCATAGACGACTAATGGACCTCTTCTTTGAGTGAATCTTCTACCTCTTAATTTACCTTTACCAGCTCTTAATTTTTTAGATTTGATAACTTTGATAAGATCTTTGTGAGCACCAACGGCTTTTAAAACAGCAACGGCGTCTTTGGTTTTAGTAACAGATTCGAATTCGTTAGAGACAACTAATGGTAATTCTTTAACTTGTTCAACTCTGTGACCTCTAGCTAAAACTAATGAAGTAACAGCAGAAGCGGCAATGGCGGAAGCAGTAGCATAACGTTTTTCATTATGGTTAACTTTGACATTCCATCTTCTCCAAGTTTTAGTTGGAGCAAACATACGACCACCTCTACACATGTTACCGAAAGCAGCTTGACCAGAACGGTGAGTACCACCACCACCAACTCTTGGAATTCTGGCAACAGCTCTACCAGTACCCCATGATTCAGCGGAAGTTTGGTGACCAGCTTTGTCGGAGACAGCGTAAGCTTGTCTTTTGTTTTTGTTAACTCTAACGAAAACAGAGTGGACTAAATCTGGTCTGACTGGAGCAGAGAAGACAGCTGGTAATGGTAATTGGGTTGAGGTTTGTTCACCTTGAGCGGAGACAACAGAGACTTGTGGACGAGCAGACATCTTAAACAGTATATATATGTGATGAAGAAGATTCTTTAAACCAAAAGTAATGAAGAATGCAATGAAGTTTTTTTTATTTATCTCGAGCAGTCTGAGAAAACAAGTGAAAAATTTTTCTGAATAAAAAAAAAATGTATTAGTAGTGCGAATACCGATGATTATAGTTACCCGCAATACTAGCTGGAAATCCACAACAGGGATATGAAAATACTTTGCGACATTTTCAGGTTTTTTGCATTTACTATATGAATGTGACATCTTATATTACGATATTTAAACCACCAAATTAAATGGAAACGAGTTGACTTGAAAAGTGATCATGTATCCCACTAGCTTGCTTGAATGAAATTTTTCTTAATTCATCATCATTCAAAGCTATAATCATAAGCTGCATGGTTCTTTATTATGATGTTTCAAATGTCCAATTGTTTTCAATGATTTATGCTTTTTCATGATGTTTATATTATGATATCACTGGTATTTTTATAAGTGAAACAATCATTCAGATTAATTATTCTATAAGTAGGGGAACCACATCTGCCACATCTAATGCACTATCTTCAGTTGCTTGACTTTGTTTTTGTAAAGGCTCTTCGAAAGTAGAATATGCTTTTTGACTATAAACAATTTGACTCTTATGCTCAACTTTTAAAACAACACAGTTGCATGATGGTCATTACTGAAATGAGATATGCTGCTCCTTCTTGTTTTCATTGACAGTCATATATCCACAATTCAAAGTTTTATAAATCATGACTTACGAAAACTGTTGGTATTTGTGCAAAATAAAAAAATATGGACGAGTCAGGAGTCGAACCCGAGACCTTTCGCATGCTAAGCGAACGCGCTACCAACTACGCCACACGCCCAAAGAAAGAAATGGTCCCTAGCAGGATCGAACTGCTGATCTTGGCGTTATTAGCACCACGCCTTAACCAACTGGGCCAAGGGACCGATTTCATATACCAGAAAAAGGGCAACGCTTAAAATATTTTATTTGGTTTTTCAAAAATTTGCTAATTTTGGACAAAATATGGTAAAAAAATCCCGGGTTATTCTAGTAGCAAATAACTTCCACTGTGCAATCATTTCATAAATGCTACTGAGTGCGAAACTGAGTAGTATGGTGGGAAACCATATGTAAATCTCATAAGCCTCAAATACACAAATTTACACACGTATCTCCAATTACATACAACAACGCGGGTTTTCATATAGATTTTCCCTTTTCGACGGTATATATCTAGTTA
>JANIJN010000083.1:0-33412 GCA_030557975.1 Soucietia sequanensis | reverse complement strand
AAAGTTGCAAAATGATATTTCTCTATATATTAATAGCAATGAGGTATATAGACTAATTCATGTAGGTTGTGTAGTTAGCTCTTTATGAATGCCACTCAAGTGTGGTGACTCGAAACCGTCATAGATATCATTAACGTGTACTGCGAGGGTTTCATATGCTGACATGATATAAGTAGTCAAAAGCTCGTACTGAATGGCTGATGGTAGTTTCTCATTATCTAAAAAGATAGCCACTATAACATGATATATGCTCACCAATTCTATAAGAAGGCTGCTTGGAAAAATTGGAATTGATGATTGCATAGAATTGGTCTTATTTTTAGTCAATCTCGGTATTTTAGAGTCACACAAGCTCATAATGCTTACTGATGTAATTTTGAGATAAAGACGTATCAATCTATATCCGCAACTATTGAATTTATTATTATTCGGGTGATTGGCTATTTCTTCGATAACTCTCGACTTGTTGAAGCAAAGATAGTATTTCAAGCATTCTAAAGTTGTGCGATATTTGATATAAGAATCCAGTTTATCAATGGGTACTTGTTCAAAAATTTCCTCAAAAGTTTCCGACACAGTTTCAATGTTTAATGCTGAAAAAGAAATACATAGCGTTTTGGAAATGAACTCCTGAAAATGCTTTTGGTATTCTAATTTGTTTAACATAGAAGTAACAAATGAAAGAAAGTCAGTCTTTGTCATAAGTCCATTGTACTCATATGAAAGATAGTCACAGATTAAACAAACAGTTGACATGAATAAAAGTTCATCTTTATGAAGCAGAGAAATTAACAAATGTAAGGATTTTCCTATTTCTTTTTTATAAATTAGAATCAAGGTCTTGATCACCGGATTATTTCCTTGATAATCAGTTGAAATAATAAATCTAAGTTTGGATATGAGAAAGTTTTTCGACTGAATATCAAAGCTTTCGTTCAAGGATAAAATTTCGCTCTTAATCTGTTCTGAGATAGTATGCTCATCATTGAAGGAAGCAGATAAATTATCAAGTATCTTGCAAATATTTGTTTGATCCGCAACACTAAGCTTCAAAGTGATGTCAAATCCATGGTTACAAAAGTATTCACCGGGATCTATATCTCCTGAGGTTGAAACCAACTTTTTTAATAGAGTATCAAAAGCGTATACAGACTCACCGCTAGTAGATATTGATTTTTTTGACTTTATGACTTTTATCTTAGAAAATCTCTTTTTAATACTATCCTCTTCTTGGGATGTGGCTTTTGTGAACAGAAACTCTCTAGCAAGCTGGGAACTGTTAGAGTCCACTTGAGTATCGAAGATTTGACTTTCTCTTCCATGATCATTACTGCTTATGTCTTTCAGCGTACCTAATGAGCTATCATTGTCAGTTTCCCACGAGCTCAGTTCTCTTGACTTGGGGGTAGAGCTTCTCCATTCATTTTTCTCTATCTCTTGTAGTTTTTCTTCAGTTGAGTTAAGTGATTTGGGGGTACTTATACTCACAGAAGACTCGTTTAATTCATCAAAAGTGGTATGTACGGGGGTGATAGACCTAGAATTTATAGCTATACTTGAAGATCTATTGTGAAGATTATTATATGTATGAATCAACAAATCTAATTCGGCTTTCTTGTCGTCAGGAGCTGCATTGATAACGTTTTGCTGAAGTTCTAGCTCAAGTGTGTTGTTTGACTTCGTAACTGTTTCCTCGGTATTTTGCCTAGTATCTATCATTTGCTGAACTGGGTATGGTAACAAATCTTCATTTGAGCCAGCAACCGTAGGCCACTCAGAATTCGTTTCAAAATCAGGTATCACTGCTTGCGAGCTTTTAATGGTGAATCCTGACAGAATATTAAGTTTTTCGTGTCTTGTTATTTTCAATTTCGGATCGTTATCTACCAAGGAATCGTGAAGTCTCTGAATTAATGATTCATCATTAATGTTTTCATTGGCCCCAAGAAAGTCATCATCCATCCAATCATTTTTGTTGAGACCTATATGCTTTTCGTTCGTACTGGAGTTGGTAAGCTGTGCAGTCGATTTAATCTGAATGCTGTATTTATAGTTCTTGTTCAGGCTTTGTAGACTATTCACATTGATTGGCTGTAGAAGAGATAGGGATGTCTCACTTGGCTGCATAAATCCTTCGTTTTTCTTGTGTTTTTCACCTGTAAGGCTTTTTTTGATAAACTCATCTTCAATTTCCATGTTGATTTCGGCTGTAGGATTCCTTTCAATAATTTCATCTTCACCCTGGACCTCAACATCGGATAGCCCATATTCGACAGATACAAATTCATTTTGATTTTCAGATAGCTCTAGTGGTACCCTTACTGGGAATAGAAGAGTAGCGCATTTAAATATTATCCCACACGAGATTGTAAAGATCAATATGGATACAACAACCACTAGACTTTCTGTGAATCCAGATCCGAGGTCAAACAAAGGAGAGGGTAGTAGATCTTTAAGATCAAATTTGAGCATTTCGATCTCGCCTTGAGGATCACAATCACTTAAAGTTGTATCAAATTTATGGTCCTTAATAGTGATGTATCGTAATTCTGTAATGAAAGCACCCTCAAATTCCGGAGCAGCCAGTGGTTCAGGTCCAGTCATTTCTGAGCTTATTCCATAATCATGAAGTGTCTCAGAGGCTTGTTGTAGGTTGACTACTGATTGAATATCTGCTATAAACTTGTCTTCATATTGTATCGTGGGTATTTGACTTTGATTTAGCAACGCTCTATTCAAATGATTAATGTACTCTTCAATTGATTTCAAAATTCCAGCAAATAACAGTTTGAAGAATCCAGGTATGTCTATCATACCGCACGAAAAATAGTCAGAAGTGTTCAATTGATGTGAAAGATGTTATTGAATAGCCGCCCAAATGTGTTGCAAATGATTTGATTTGAAAAAATTTTGTTTAACGAGAAAATCATACAGATCGTCTACAAAAAAATGTAGTGTGCGAGTAACACTGTGACTATGGATCACACAATGTGATATGTCACTATTTGAAGATCCTAGGTATCTTCATGATAAAGCATGATATACAATTGAAGGTGATATGTGTCTTCTTGATGAAGTATAGTATATATTAGAAAAGTACATGATAATAGAATAAAATGGAGAATAAATAGGAATGCATTGATTCGTTTTGAAGTTGTTATCTTTTATATATGGTTGGGCTGACTGAATAGTGACGAGATATAGAGATTGCATTGTGATTGAAGATGTAAGTGAATAAAGTAGCTCTAATGTTTTCCTCAAAACCGTAAATATAAAACGCTATCAATTTGATATGGCTAAGAATGAGAGATGTTTCTGTTGCTTTTTTTCATATAGTTCTAACATTTGATATATCTGAATAGTGTTCACAGAATTAAGTGAAAACGACTTAGCTCAAAACTGAGTTTTTATTTAAATGATCGATATACCTACCAATCACCTGGGACAAGTTCTCCTTTTGGAACTTCAATATTTCTTTGCCATTTGGTACCACCTGGTCTAGATGGGGTGATATATGGGTCAGGATGTTTCCACTCAGCTAATTTGAGTTTAGTTTTGGCAATGGCTTCTTCTAATTCATTTGGATCTTGAATGTGTTTATTGGCGTCAAATTGTTTTCTAATTTTGATAGTTTCATTTCTGTAAGCATCAAATTTAAGGGAGGAATCGAATGCGGTTCTTAAAGCTTGTCTAAATAAAGAAGCAACTCTCTTGGAATTGGCTTCTGTGAATGGTAAGATGGGAGATGACATGATTATAGATGGTATAGTCAAAGTAGGCAATGTATATAGTCAATTGAAACCTGTTCTATAATATGAGAAATTTTCAATACTTTTGTTTTCATTGGCTCGATCATTTATTTAGTGACCCACGGTGTACGGGTTTACAGAACAATATGCACTCCTTTGGGTAGGACAAAATACCTATATTGTAACATAGTATACAAGTTAACTATATAAAACATTTACGAAAGCAAAAAAAAGGAAGTACTTAACAATAGTGGGAAAACAAGCGGCATGATAATTGTAGTTGGAAAAAAAGAAAAGAAGAAAAACAGGGATTAAAAAAAATAGCTAGGCCGTATGATAATTGTTCAAATTTAGTTATAAGATCATGTCATTATAAATTTTCATCAACACACATCAAACTACCAACGAAAGATAAGACCAATCTCTTTCTAACTTCATTGATATCTTCAGGAACCAACCAAATCAAAGCTCCTAATTTTCTTGCGATTGAAATAGCTAATCTAGCGTTGGCATATTTTTCTTCTTCGGATAAGTCTGAACCTTGATAGACTAAGTCATAATCGACATATCCTGGTTTCATACCATTAAGTACATCTAACAAGAAAACAGCTGAACTCAAAGAAGAGTCACCAAAAGATCTAATCGTACTACTTCTACCACCTTTCAAAACCTTGGCATTAGCCCATTTCAAAATGTCAGAATCAGAAACGTTATGATTTGATCCGTCTCCTAATTGAGCTAAAGTGTTTGTAATATTACGTCTCATAAGTTGCCAAACTAAACCTAAAGTTAATAATTTATTTCCATCAACAATATCTGAACCTTCAATACCAACCAAAGAAAATTTGTTAGCCTTACCGATTTCAACACCATAATTAGTATTTTCCAAAGCTTTGAAACGAGATAATTCGAGCTCGGGATTTGATTTTTTATTTATATGCTTGAATGATACCGAGCCTGGCATAACTTTATCAAAAGCTTGCAATAAGACTAAACCATCTTTCAAATCTTCAAAAAGTGAAACAATTGGAGGATCAACGTCTAAAGAATTTAACCATAATGTGAAAACTCTTGCTTCTCTTTCACCTTCAGCATCGAATTCTTCAATTTCAGGTTTTTCACTTTCCTCAATTGGATCTAAACCTGGATAATGATTAAACAAATTGGCAACAAACGCCAAGTTTAATTTTGGATTACCAGCAACTAAGGAATTTGGAGTTAAATATTTACGAACACCAATTTTATCAGCATTTTCTAAAACTTGTTCAGCACGAGTTAATAAATTTGAAGTTTTCAATGGACCTAAATCACAATGTTGAGGTTGTAATTGATTTAACAAAACAGTATAGTTTTCACCATCACTAATGTCTTTTGAAAAATTTGATACTCTTCTTTGAGAACCAGCATTTTTCAAGTGATAATTGAACCAACGTAATAAAATTTGCTCAGGGGGTAACCTTAAAAATTGCTCCAAAGTTTCGTCTTCTTCAAGCAAACGATATAATTCAGGATGATATTTGATATCAACTTTCGATAACAAACCTCTTCTTATAATTTGCCAAATCAAACCTAAAATTAAATGTTCTTTACCATCAATAATATCTTCAGAATGAACATTGACAACGATACAGCCAATAGCTTTGGCCGAGTTAATGACGATATTGGCATTTTCAGACATTTGGAAATTATTGAGAGTCTTTTTCTTAGCGGAAGGTAAATTTAAAACACGAGTATCAATAGTATCAGGAACTGAATCATTGATTAATTTAGACAATACTAAACCATCACGACATTCATCAAATATTTGGAAAGTTTCGGTGTCAAAAGGTAATCTGTTACCAATATGTGAGTCGCCAGCAAGAACTGAGTTGATATGTCTAGTAAATTCGGTACGTTCTTCATCATTGATAGTATGAGTTGTACCGGAAGTTTTACCACCTATGTAGGTTTTATGAGCGAGGTTAGCAGAGGGAACAGGAGCATGTGAAGCACTACCAGATAATACCCTAGAGCCACCAGTTGGTGCAGCAGCTTGAGATGCTCCTCCAACGCTTGCAGATGGTGCACCATTACCGCCTGATGAAGATTCCTTTAATTTGGCCACTAACTCAACATAATCATCCAATTCAACATGGCCAGATGCGTCAACCTCCACTTCTTTTAAGGTTTCTCTAGCTTGATCGTAAGTGTATTTACCTTTATGGGATACGGCATTAATGACATCTTTTTTTTCAACCCATCCATTATCTTCTATGTCAATGTTTCTGAAATCTTCAATGATAGTGAATAGATCGGATTGATCCAACACAGGAAACTTTTTTTGTAACTTCAACACATTCATGATTGAGTACAGAATATGTCTCGCTTAAAAGTATGAGAGCGTTATTTTTATTAGAAGGAAAGTAACAATTGACAAGTTATATAGAGCTGGCATCTTTCTGTAGATGTCAAACACAACAAACACTGAGGGCGAAAAGGGGGATTGGAAAGTCCTGCACACAGCCCCCACACTCAAGTAAAAGATGACAACTTTTTCACAGTAATTAATTTGGAACCGAACAAGCAAAATTTTTATACAAATGACCACCTTGAATGGGCATATGATAGGCAATTAACGATTAATTACTAAATTCGATACGCTCCAACGGATGAATTGTATGCTTCAAAAGAAGTAGGTGGAGTGAGTGAGACGAATAATAAGATAGGGGTATTTGCATTTTTTGGCACACACACAAACGTGAAGATGCAGCCTAGCCTATACTAACAGTGATAATGGCTTCATATTTACATGGTCACATAATGCTTACCACTAACACTCATACAACGGCTTATAACCAGTGTAAAAAGTCTCTACATACTCATATTCCAATATATGATATATATAATACTTCAATACAAGGTACAAGATAAATGATTGATGTACCGGTCTTTTGATATGCAGTACCCTGAAACTGGTCGTAGAAATCTGTAGCTAATTACAAATAACACTGATATAGAGTAGGTTAATGATTAAACTCATAAACCCTTATCAATTGACCATCATGGATCAAAATGGTCAAGACTTTCTACACTCGGCCACACCAGAGCTGGCAGAGTCCGCGGAACTAACAGAAACTTCTCGCTCATCTGTCTCCTTTGGTAATGAACAACCATCATTCGATATAGAACAAGTCCAACTCCAGTTTGATCTTGCAAACTCTCTTCATAAATTATGCGTCCAAAATAATAGGATGTTCGTTATCGTTAAATCAAAAGTTTACAAAATTGACCTTGACAATCCTTCTGAAGTCAAAATATATACCTTACCCACGTCTACTTCATCATCTGTTGATAATAAAGTTACCGATAGTTGGTTACATCCAAATGGTTTACACCTAATTGTTCAAATAAACTATAAAACCTATTACTATTTGCATGACACATACTCTAAATTTAAGTTAGTCTCTCGCTTCAAGAATCTAGATATCAAATTCATTGCATTTTCAACCGAATTTTCATTGGATAATTCTACAGAAACTACAGGAGATTTTTTAGTCGGTACAAAAGAAGGTATTATATACTTGGCTTTGATGAAGGTTCATGATCCCGATACACAAGATAATAAGCGGGATGACAAGTATGTTAAACAAGTGTTCAAACCTCAATTATCATCCAGCCGTATAGCTGGCCTTACATTTAACAATAATCTTCAAATTAACGCAATTATAAATGATCAGTTATTAACTTGGGATTGTTTTGATACATCCTACTCAGAACTAATCAAAGTTTTCAAAACCTCCCCCAAAATAGTTTCTTTACCTTCTACATTAAATTCAGACACATTATTCGAATCAAACGGTAGCTCATATAACTACATAGTTCTATCTTCCAACGATATAATATCAAATGATCCAGAATTTCAATTGTCTCAGAATGAAAAACTAAACGCTAAGGATTATTCATTATCGCCATCAAAAGACTCCTTCATTTCTACAGATCATCATTTATTACTTCTCAGTGATCAACGAGACACTTTATTGATCATAAATAAATTGGCAAATAGCGATCCAATAATACTACCACTTAACTCATATATAAGCCCCAATGAACAAGTATTAGGCTTAATTGCGGATCATGCAGCTTCAACTTATTGGATATATACCAATAATAATATCTACGAAATAATTATTACAAATGAATCGATCTCTGTTTGGTATAATTATTACAAAATGGGTAAGTTTGAAGAAGCTTTGCTTTGTCTTGATGATCAAGAATCCAAGAATCCTTTCAAAAAAGATATGATTTTGATTAAGCAAGGTTATGATTTTTTACAAAAAGGTGGATTCGGGATCGAATATTCTGATGATGGATTCGATGGAGAACTATTAAAATCTCAAGTCAAAGGTATCAAGATACTCGCTGGACTGTCAGAGCCTTTTGAAAAAATTTGTTTAATGCTTTTAAATCTACAAAATTCATTATCAACTGAGCCTAAATCAAAGACAACTTATACCTCAGAAACTTTGCTCATTGAATATTTGAAGGTCAAGTTCTATATCGCAAAAAATTTGGAAAAAAATCGAGTTAGAATGATAGTATTATCAAGTTGGATTATAGAATTGATTTTAAGAGTGCTTTATAATTTGAAAACGGAATTAGATGAGAAACCAGGAAAAGAAACAATAGTTTTCAATAAAAGTGATATGAATGGGCATGATTATGAAGCAAGCAAAATCAGTAATAAAAGAAGTTTGTATGAAAGTTTGGATGAAGATTTCCATTCATTTTTGAATAAAAACTATAAAGTGTTGGATTCCAAAACCATATATCAAATAATGCTGGAGTTACATTTTCCATCAAAATTAATAGCCTACGCTGAGCTAATCGAAGATTACGAATTTATATTAAATTACTACATTGACATTGAAGATTGGAAAGAAGCCATCAATGTACTCATCAAAATTTATAAATCTGGTACTCCGAATTCAAAAGAAATTATATATAATAATGCAACCGTCCTCTTAGTTAACAGTCCTAAATCGACGGTCGATGCTTGGCTCAAGTTTAGTGATTTTGATTATGAACGTTTACTACCAGCAATTTTGACATATAATAAAAATAATGCCTCAATTCCATTATCTGAAAATTATACTCTTCATTTCCTTCTGAAGATCATATATGATAAAGCCGTTTCAAACGTGTCTATCAACAACTACTATTTATCATTGGTCATAACTTACCCAGTCCTGTCAAGTCTGCCTCATAGACTAATTTCTAAACAAATTGTCAAAATGTTAAGCCATATAAAATCTTTGTCTGCCAACAATGCCAGGAAGAAACAGCTATACGCATCAGACTTTATTCTTAGGCTTTGTTTGCGATATTCCCAATATCAACCAGCAATTATCATACTTATAAACGATATGTCGTTGTTCGAACAGGCGCTAAAGTTAGCATTAGATCATGAACTCACCGAACTAGCAGAATTTGTATTGAAAAAATATGACGAATTTATAGTAAGTCAAAATGATAACTCGGATACTGTTTATCATCGTGAAGGCTACGAATTCATCTATAATCAAGCCGATCAAGAAGAAGACATTGAACTCGTTGGTAAGATAAAGTTAGAAGAAGAAAACTTCAGTTCAAGAAAGAAGCTATGGATGATGTTTGCAAAATATTTGATAGATGGAATTTGCAAAGGAAAAGACTTTGGTGTTTTGAATATAATAGATAGCACGGATTTCTTGAATGAATCGAATGAAAATGACCACAACGATCAGAATAAGCTTCCAAACGATAGCGTTAATAAAACAAATAATAGTATCAAAAATGTCACTAATAACTTACTAGAATCAATGACAGGAAACTCCAAAAACGATAATGAGCTCATCGATCAAGTTGATCTGAATAAATTGAAAAAAGTTTTGAAATACCTTTTGAACTTATCTTATTCAAATAATAGAAATTCGAATGTGTTATCATTAAAAGATCTATTACCACTTTTCCCAGAATCAATCATGATTAACAATTTCAAAGATGAAATTGTAATGTCATTGAATAAGTACAATAATAGAATTAATCAACTAACTTTAGAAATGCAAGAATCATCTAATATCGCACATCAGTTGAAAACTCAAATCAAAGAATCCAATTACAATTCAAATAAAGGTAAAGTATATACAATAATCGAGCCAGGCGAATCATGTCAGTTATGTCATAAGTTATTGATAAATAAAAATTTCATATGCTTTCCAAGCTGTCATCATGGGTTTCATAAAGAATGTATAATAAGATATTATCTTCAACTGAAAGGGGATTACAGATTCAAGAAAATATTTCAAAATTTTAAAAAGAACTCATCTGTATCAAATAAAGAAGAGCTTAATGAACTTATGATGAAGTGTTGTGTTTTATGTAATGAAACAAACATTAGTTCTATCGATATGAATTTAATTGATATCAATAAAGACAAGAAAGAGATTAATGAATGGAGTTTATAGTGGTAATTGATAGTAGTATTCAAATAGTGTATATAGATAATATGCACACTTCGTATTTAATTTTTTTTTTTTTTTTCTCATTTTGTTTTGTGTCTGGAGTTATCTATTTTTTTACTCATCTCATTACAAAAAAAACCTAGTAAAGAAATATAAGGTGAAAACATAATCTAGTTTTTCACAACAACTGATTTGAAACTAAACTATATATAAAGATGGGTAAGGTTCAAAAGAAAAACAGTAAAGGTCGTTTGGATCGTTACTATCATCTTGCTAAAGAAAAAGGATATAGAGCTCGTTCCTCATTCAAACTTATTCAAATAAATGAAAAGTATGGACATTTCTTAGAAAAATCAAAGGTTGTTATCGATTTATGTGCTGCACCAGGTTCATGGTGTCAAGTCGCATCCAATTTATGTCCGATAAACTCATTAATCATTGGTGTTGATATTGTCCCAATCAGACCATTACCAAATTGTACTACATTGCAATCAGACATTACTACCGATGATTGTAGATCCAAAATAAGAGGACACATGAAAACCTGGAAAGCTGATACTGTTTTACATGATGGTGCTCCAAATGTTGGTTTAGGGTGGGTTCAAGATGCATTTACCCAATCCCAATTAACATTACAAGCGTTAAAATTAGCTGTTGATAATTTAGCAACCGGTGGTACATTTGTTACCAAAATCTTTAGATCAAGAGATTACAATAATTTAATGTGGGTATTTCAACAATTGTTTGAAAAGGTTGAAGCTACAAAACCACCTGCATCACGTAATGTTTCTGCTGAAATTTTCGTTGTTTGTAAAGGTTATAAATCACCAAAAAAATTAGATCCAAGATTATTAGATCCAAGAGAAGTTTTCGAAGAATTAGGTGAGGAAACTAAAAACAATGAAGCCAAGATTTTCAATCCCGAAAAGAAGAAGAGACACAGACAAGGTTATGATGAAGGTGACTATACCTTATATCATGAAATGCCAATAATTGAATTTGTCAAAGATGAAGATCCAATCAATGTATTAGGTGGATTAAATAAATTGGAGTTACCAGAAAAAGATAATCACGAATGGAAAATATTGAAAAAGTTAAAGTCATGTACACCTGAATTATTAGAATGTTTAAAAGATTTGAAAGTTTTAGGTAAAAAAGAATTTAAATTAATTTTAAAATTTAGAAAAGAGGCAAGGGATATATTAGGGTTAGACGAAGAAGAAGCTAAACCTGAGATAGAAGTTGAAGAATTGACAGAAGATCAACAAATTTCAAAAGAATTACAAGCATTAACAGAAAAACAAAAGCATAAATTAAGACGAGTTAAAAAACATGCAAATGAATTAAAACAAAAAGAAATACAAAGAATGCAAATGAATATGTTGAGTGATATGAATATTGGTATTGAAGCTGCACAAATTGGATCAGAATCATTATTTAATTTGAAAACAGCTGAGAAGACGGGTGAATTAGATAGATTATCAAGAGGTAAAAGAAAGATGATTTTCAATGATGAAGAACTTTCGAAAGATAATGAAATTCATATTGACGAAGATGCAGACATAAAATCTGAAGATGAAGTTGATGAATTAGAAGCTCAATTAGATGATATGTATAATGCATATCAATCAAGAAAAGCAGAACGTGATGCAAATTATAAAGCCAAAATGGCCAGAGGTGATGAAGATGATGAAGCATGGGATGGTATAAAATCTGATGGTGAGAATAGTGATGAAGAAGCCAAGGATTATGAAATGGAAGAAGATTCTGATTCCGATGATGACGAACATATTGAAAGTATAATTGCTAAAAATAAAGCAAAAGAAGAATTATCAAGAAATGCTAAAGTATTTTTCGCATCTGATTCAATCTTTGGAGAACTAGGAGATGATAAATTATTAGAAGAAATGACTAAGAAAGAAGAAGAATCTAAAATCATTCAATCACCATCAATTCAAACACAAACAATTCAAGAAGAAGAAGCTGATAGTTCAGATGAAGAAAAAGGTAGTGAAAGTGATTCAGATTTTGAAATTGTTCCAGCAGAAAAAGATGGAGAAACATCAATTAGCGATGCTGAATCAGATTCAGATGATGATAAATTGAATAGAGAATATTCTAGAGCTAAGAATCATCAACAAAAAGTTGACATTGCTACAGTAGAAGCAATGACATTAGCACATCAAGTTGCATTGGGACAAAAGAACAAGCATGACTTAATAAATGAAGGTATTAATAAATATTCATTCCGAGATCAAGATGATTTACCTGATTGGTTTATGCATGATGAAAAGAAACATAGTAAAATCAATAAACCAATAACAAAGGAAGCAGCAATGGCCATTAAAGAAAAACAAAGAGAATTGAATGCAAGACCAATCAAGAAAGTTTTGGAAGCACAAGGACGTAAAAAAATGAGAGCCTTGAGAAGATTAGAAAAATTGAAGAAGAAATCAGATACAATCAATGATGATGGTGCTAAATCAGAAAGAGATAAAGCAGAAGAAATTGAAAAATTAATGAAAAAATTAACTAAGAAACAACAAATCAAACCAAAAACTACTTTGGTGGTTGCAACTGGTTCAAACAGAGGATTGTCAGGAAGACCAAAAGGTGTTAAAGGTAAGTATAAAATGGTTGATGGTGTTATGAAGAATGAAGCAAGAGCATTAAAGAGAATTGCTAAAAAACATGGTAAAAAGAAGTAGGTGAAAGTTTCTGTTCTCCGTCTTACAATATATAAATTTCGTTAATAGATGTATAATTTTTTTTTTATTTTGTTTGTAAAATAGCATTATAATTTTTACACTGAAAACTCTATACAAAATTGTAATATTACTACATCCGGTACAAATTTGGTACGGAATAATCCTTGATATTTATTCTTTTGATAACATTATAATCATAATTACACGCATTAAGAAATGCAGTAGCAACATTACTCAAATACGAGCATATAGCTTTATCATATTTTTTTTCTCTTTTATCCGAATAAGCCTAAGTAATTGTGAATTTTCTATGCTTTTCTAATTGTGATTATTGTATTCGTAATTGATTTTTGCGATTTGTGGATTTTTTTTGTTTCTTTTTTGTTTTTGGCTGCTCGACTGGCTGGATAGCAGGTTGTGTGCAGGATGTAATTACCCAAATAGGTTAAATTGGTTTTTTATCTTTAATTTTAGACTGCCCTTTATGAAGTGAGTGAAGTTTTTCAATACATTGAAGTTGACCTGATTGTAAGGAAGACCTTTCTCACCGTTCTATTGATAAGCAAGTACTAAGGTTTTACTCTGTGAGAAAGAGCTGACAGTAATAGTTTCATTTCCTTACTTCTCTTTGACCGATTTGCAAATTAGACAAGTGTCTTTAGTGATGAGTGGTGTCAGCCATTTCATATGTCATCGCTAACAAGGCTAGTTTCATCTTGAAGGTGTCGTTTCTTTTTCAGCTATTTTCGAAGTGACAAAGTTGTGTTGCATCGAATTAATCTCGTTTACCTAATATAACGAAGTAGGCTTGAGTATCTTTTTCAACCAAAATTATGTCTAATTCATTCGGTTGTATCATGTTCAATGAAACTTGAAATGTGCCTTGTCTTTCGTACTTTAAAACTTCGAAACAAGGGATACCTCTTGCAGTAAATATGTAGCATCTCAACTTTCATTCCCATTCTCAAACTTCAGCCCAAATTCAATCCCCGTTAACTCCTACGTCTTGCTCATTCAACTCACACCCTCGGGCTAGGCCAAACCTTCCTTTGTAAAATCACCATTAACAATGAAAAGCGTGAGACACTACATACTCACACATCTACACAAACAACAAAGCCAGTGGGTGTATTCCCAACCAAATGTCCCCTAATATCCAGTATATTCCGTACACCCCTTGTTCCTAAACAGGTGTAAAGTGGTTCTTCTAGTGGCTCGCTTTCATCTGCAATCTCATCGAAACTACTCCTTTGATTTCCCTTCAATTCCATTCACATGTACCTCAGTCCACTCACTTTTGTACTACCAAACCTATTTACACTTACACTACATCAATCTAACACGTAGTTCTAACAGACTTCTTCGGTACTGCTTCTAAAAGAGAAAGTATTAGAGTATCAACTAGAGAAAGACCAAGAATCAAAATAAGAACAATACCAATACCGATATCAATATCAATATCAATATCAATGTAAATATCATTAACTATGCAAAATTATCCACTAATTAAACATTGTCACCACCCTCCAGAACAATGTATAAATTGACCTAAAACATATAACTAATTGTAGAAAGTGAAAAATTAACTAAAAAATAAATAAAAATTTAAATTTAAATAGAACTAAGAAAAAATAAAATTAATAAGTAAATAAATAAATAAAAAAAAACTAACAAAAATTAAATTTAAAAATAAATCTTATAAATCTTTTGTTTTCCCCTTAAGAAAAAACACATCTCTGTCTTTTTCTCTTTATAACTTATATTAAATCAGCTGGACTGGACTTTTAATCTATCTTAAAGACAAATCATTCGTCCTTCTTCGATCCATCCTTTGGTCTTGTCTCCTTCTTATCCTTTGTCGCTCCTTAAAGTCCACCAAAATACCAAAACAAAATACTGTGGCCCCAAGCCCAACACTTCTTCTCCACTCTTACCAGCTCTTTTAAAACTCATATATTTAACTTCCTGCTACGAATTTATAGTTAGCGTCCACTCTTTCAATTTATCGGATAATAGTTCATTGATCCCTTATTTAATTCTTGAGTTAAATTTATCATATACCTACTAAAGTTTTTTCCTAATATTTCCTTGCATTTTTCCCTATAATCAGTCATCAAAATTGCACTAATAAATCATATAGTTACATAATTCAAATTAATTCATTCGCTACCAATTTTATTAGTCATTCACTCATCCTTAGTTAATTCTCGTCATTGAACTAACTTTAAACAACAAACAAAAGTTTACAATCCTCCGTTCATTTCCGTTTTGCCCTTTGTTGTTATTTTCTGAATTATTTTAACCTGAACATCACTGTCACTGTCGCTGTCATTGTTATAGTCATTATTTACAGCCACCTTATCAAAGTCTTTCATACTGACTTTTCCATTTTGCATTCCATTCTTACATTCTTTGTCGCTTCAATCCACCTGTTGGTTGAATCAATTATACATATAAATCGAAACACAACCAAATCCTACTCATACTTTATTTATGAATTAAATTGTTGCGTACATTAATAAATTAGCATAATGAGTTCTCTTCCCAATTCATCATCGACTCATCTATCGACTCCTCTGGCAATAAGACGTAACAATCATAGGCACAGAAGATCAGCTGCTATTTCAGGTGATTTCGATATAATGGGTCTTGGTTTATTCTCTCCAACCGATAATATATCAAAACAACACCAATCAAATAATTCTCATCATCAATCCCCTAGTATTTCGACTCATGTTGAACAAGAGAATATTAATAGTTACAATAATAACCATAATAATAATGATGCCGAAAGTAATTACGATAATGATCTAAATAGACATTTTCGTTTCAATAATGATGACGATTTTTCCAACAAACCTAAATCTGATGACTTTTCATTCCCAAATAAAACGCCAGATTTAACTTCAATATCAACACCACCTAGATATTTTTCTTCCTCAAATAAAAGAATGAATCCTACTCATAACTTAAATTCCCCTATAAAACTAAATCATAGAAAGACCGTATCAACCTCAATCCCAAAAACGAAGTTTTTTTTAACGGAAGAAACTCATGTTAATAGTGAAAATGTACCTGATGCTGTGATTGATCTTGATGAAATTTTTAATGCGAATTTACATATTGGTGATGATAACGGTAATTCAAATCGATATCCTTCAAATATTCATAAAAGAACAGAACTGTTACCTCATGATATCTTTGGTAATAATGATGCTGATTTTTTGGCTTCTCCCTCTTTGTTTTTCAAGCAACATCAATCAAACTCATTTGCTTCTTCTCCATTGTCAGCTCCTCATAATATAACTTTATTTCAACAGCCAATTCAAGAACAAGCATCTGATTCCATCGAAGAAGAAGATGATGATGATGACGTTGATGATGAGGTGGAGGTTGAAGAGGATGACGTTGATGCGGATGAACATGATGAAAGTGTTCATGTCGTTAATTCTGTCTCTAGAACTAATGATTCAGGTCAATCTGATAATGAAAATGAAACATTTACAAACCCTCAAGATACAATAGGAGGTTTGTATTCAAATTCATCAGCTAATTCATCCAATTCAAGTTTAAAAAGTGTTAATGGTAATTTGAGTAATCACAACCATAGGTTTCCATCGAATCATGTAATTGAAAAATCGATTTCAAATTCATCCAAAGATTCTGTTAATTCGGGCAATACCAATTTTGTTGCCTACTCAAATTCTACTCCAACATCAAAAAGATCAGGTGCAAAGGCTAATAGGTATCAATCTTTCTATGATCAATCTTTTAAAATCACCAATGCTCTCAAATTTTCATCATCTGAAAGTATCAATATTATTAGATCAAATAGTACTGGGCAAAATAACAATCTTCTGCTTAACCCAAATAATTCGAATAGTGGGAATAACATAAATAATGCATCAAAAAGTCTTGGACATTCGTCAAGTTTGCCAAGTCTTAAAACAAACCTGAATCGTAATCCAAATAATACTCCAAGGTACGTTGAATCAAGATTTAGGCAAGAGGGTAGGAAATTTAATTCTCCTCCTACCTTCCAAAATAATTTTTCACCCGGTGCTATTCATGGATTTGAAACAGAATCACCTCAAAGGTCCAATCATCAAAAGTCATCCACTTACCTCTCAAATACGGATAATTCAACATATGGCAGAAATTTGCATTATGAGCACTCGTCGCCTTTGATTTACTCAGTTGATTCAAAGTCTCTGTATAATACTTCAGCTCAAAATCAAACATCTACACCAGTTCAAGATCAAACAATTCTGACAACACATGATGATTCAACTACACCGGTTCGATCAAGCTCGCATCAAAAACCACAACCACAACCGCATCCACTTATACTTGGCACTAAGAACATATCTAACAGTCCAATTAGTGTTGCTTCTGATATTTCATCAACAGTGATATCTACTAATGAAACGTCAACTGATCATTCATCTGTTTTATCTCAAAATGAAAATTCTGTGTCGAATTCTAAGAAGCTCAAAGATCGTGAATCTTACTTATCTAGTGATAATGCAACACCATCTATTGTCGTAAGTAAACATGGAGATGTTACATCTTCATCTTCAACTAATTCTACATTTAGGCAGCTCGATGATGACACAGTGGATATTCCACTGGTATCATCAATATTGAATAAATCGGATGAGTCTGATTCAAATCAAATAAAAGTCAATCATGAATCAAATGAAGTGGAAGGGGAGGAAAGCTTCACTAAAAAAAAAAAATCTGCTCATTTACCTTCTATAATTATTCCACCTCCATCAAGTCTAACTTCATCCGTAATGTCGACTCCAATCACAATATCTACGCCCCCACCTTTAATAAGTGATGATTCATCTTCAGCTTCCCCTAAGTCATCATTCAAGAAGAAATCTTCAAGAAGACAATTATCGCCAACTGAAGAAAAAATTTTGAAGATGACTCAAATACCAACCTTCAAATCATCACCTCAATCCCAATCAGACAGAAAATCAAATAAAGAAAATACAAACCCTCATAACTTATTCTCATCATACACTCGAAAATCACTGGCTAGTAGTACAGTAACTCAGCCTTTACCATTTTCCATATCTGAAGCTCACAATCAAAAATATCGTCATTCAAAGTCAAAGTCGTTTTCCTTAGTTATGCTGGACTTAACTCCTGGTATTTCCAGACACTCAACAAATGAAGAGGTTGGTGGGGAAAGACTGACCAAAAGCAAAAACAACAAGCTTATCAATTGGTTTAGAAAGAAGCGCTAATTCGATGTTGAAATTACAAAAACCAGATATTTAGTATATGCATTACAATTCAATACGATAGCTTTTCTTCATTAAAACAAAGGTTTTCACCTAAACTATATCTGCATAAAGCCTTTGTTAATATCTCAATCTTACTGTATTATTTAGTTTTGACTATTTTAATTGTGAAAACATTCAGGCTTATTCCAATCAAACACTAACATTTTTTCGCATAATTTTCTTTTTTGTCGTTGTCATTTATTTCGCGACAACGATTTTTATATTATTTTTCAATTGATAGAGCATATAGTCAACCTTTTCTTTACAATAGTATTTTTTATATAATCGAACATTTACGATAGTCAATAACAGTCAATAAAAATGTCCCTTATAGAAGTGTCATCAAATTTTTTTGAGACCTTGAGTGAAAAGTACGACTTCGCATCAAAAAATGATTTAGTCTTATTTAACGGAGAACTCGCAATCAATGAACTTGTAAATGTACAATCTAATGGCAAAGAATATGAATACCAATTGACATTACTTGATACTTTGAAACATAAACCAGAAAAGGGTAATAAAGATGACAATCCATTTTTGAAACCAGAGCCCGAATTAACTATTTTAGATAATTTCGGTCCAAATAAAGAATTTAAAATAATATTTAATAAATTCCCTGTTGTTCCAAAACACTTTATGCTTGTTACAAAAGAGTTCAAATCGCAAGACACTCCTTTATCGCCTGATGAATTGATTGCAACCTATTCAATATTGTCAACATTGAAAAAACAAGATAAAAGTGGACTGAATTGGTTTGCTTTTTATAATTGTGGGCCAAATAGTGGTGCTTCACAACCTCATAAACATATACAATTTATGACATTACCAAATGGTTACACCCCGAGTGGTGAAATTCTTGCCAATACGTCATCACCATTTATACCTAATGATAAAGAGGAGCCATTACAGGACCCAGATTTACCATATGCTCATTTTTTAGCAAGATTACCTGATAATGAAAATGATTTAGAAGGTGACGATCTAACCATGTATTTCGTTTCTTTACTTCAACGAGCTTTGACAGTCTTGAAAGAGAATGAGCAAGATCACATATCTTATAATTTTTGCTTAACTACTAAATATATGATGTTAGTTCCACGTTCAAATGGACTTTATAAAAACAGTTTGGGGATAAACTCTTGCGGTGCCATGGGGTTATTCTTATGTAAGAGCCAAGAACTATTGGACTTGATCAAACATGATGGACCAGAAAACCTTCTTTCTGAAGTTGGATTTCCTAACACTGCTGGTCAGCCAACTGACGAATATCACTATTAGATTAACTAATATTAAACGAACTAAAACATATATACAATTTAAGTAGTTGATTATAGAATTCGCTGACGTAGTATGCACCTCGATTAGGAAGTCTACATTTGTAGCCAATAAAACACTCACAATTATTTATTTGTGTTGTTTTTGTAATTTACACGACTATCTTTTTATTTTTTTTTTTTTTTTTATTTATTCAAATAATCAAACACTCATAAACAATATAACAACTACGAATCAAAGAAGAAGTAGAAAACTCCTGATATTATAAAAAACATCGATACAACATGGCTTCTGTTACCTCCATCGTCAAAACCGCTGACTTCATTTTATCAAGACCAACCTTATCCAAGATTGTCACCCCTGTTGCTAAAGCATTTTGTGCTTATGCTGGATACAGAGAAATGGGTTTGAAGTATGTATAACGAACTTATCAGATTGTCGGGAAATGTGAATGAAGATGATCTTTCGCTCATCGTTTCGAAAGGTTTGCTTTGATTGATTGACTTGAAGATTACTGAGTGAATCATTATATCATTCATGTAAATATACCAATGACATGAAGGAAAGAGAAATCATTAAGTGAAGATATACTAACTATCATTTTTTTACAGATTCAATGACTTATTACTTGAAGAAACTCCAGTCATGCAAAAAGCAATTTCAAGATTACCAGAAGAACAAATATACGCTAGAAACTATAGATTTATTACCGCTCATCAATGTGCTTTATCTCATCAATTACTCCCAGCAAACAAAGCTGTCAAAGAAGAAGAAGATAACCATTACTTAATTCCTTACATTTTAGAAGCAGAAAAGGAAGCTTTCGAAAAAGCTGAATTAGATAATATTGAAATCGCCAAATAAGTCAACATTGAAATCATAAAGATTTTAATTTTCCAGATCTGACTTTTTCATTATTTTTAATTCCATTATCATGATCATACTCATAACGAATATTTTCTTACAAGGTTTATTGTAGAAACTTCGTTAATTATAGTTTTTGAGTTTCTTTCCTTTTTACTTTATTTTTCCAGTGATTGTCTTTTTTTGTTCATTTTGAACGTTGAAAAATCCAATGATATTGGAAATTATGCCTTTTTATTATAGCAAAATCTTATCTACATGTTTATGTGTATAGCTAATCTACGTATTATTTAGTATTCCTTTTGTTGGCGAAGTATAACAAAACTACAACGTAGATTTTTTTTTTGAAAATGTCTATTAATGAGTGGATGGGGGTAAAGTCTATAATTATGTGGGGTCTTTTTATTATACAAGCAGATGAAAGATTCTTGTGTAAAGTTCAAGTTCCTTAGGTACTCATACCAAGTCTAAATTTTCTTAATTGTTCAAGGACAAGGAAGGTAACAATTGTATGTGGACCTAATCTAATGAAAGATGGTAACCAGCCTCTGAACATGAAACCTGGGCCTTCTGTCTTTATAGCGGTAGTCAAAATTGAAACTGCACCGCCACTTGAACCTTTAGCATTCATGATTCTTGTTTTGACAACGTCAGCCGGTGAACAAACCGTTGTTGCAACTAATCCTGCTAATAAAGATGCACTAAAATGAGTAGATTTCTTCGAAGGATCGAAACTGAAAGTATCAACTAATAAGTTTTTGGCTATATCATAAGTAACAACTTGAGATGCAGTCATTAAAACACCACGAACCAAATTTGGTAAAAGACCTCTAAATAAGGAAGACAATTGTTCATCTTTTACTATACGGTAAATTCCATCAAAAGCGTTTCTATAGTTTCTTCTTTGTTCTGTTGGCAAAGTTGAATCGTTTTGCATTCTGATATTAACAACGTCAGAGGGATTACCAACGAGTCCACCTAATGCACCTGAAATCATGGACATTGGTAATAAAACAGCTGTAGTTGGAGTTTTCTTTTGTTTTTCTATATAAGTTTCTTTTAAGAATTCATAAATACCAAATCTGGCGGTTGAGTAAGTAGCTTGTCTTAGTAAAGAAGCGGTTAAACCTGAATAAATCTTGAAAAATCCTTCATTCTTAATGATTTGATAAACCATTCCTCCTAATGATTGACCAGGTTTGGAGGCTGTCTGTAAACGAACTTTTGCTAAATCTAATGGATGAGTAACTAAACATGCAGCCATACTAGCAGCACCACCATACCAGAATCTAAAAAGCAAAAACGTTAGTACAATTGGAATTTTTTGAAAACCTTATATATGGTTATATCTGGACCAAATCAAGCTAACCATTCTTCTGGTTCACTATAGTCGAAAAAAGAAACACATTACATACGGATAACTTTCTTGTTTTTTTGGGGCCATTTTCAATCAGTTTGGTATCTAGTCGATTATATAAAGATAGGAAAAAGAGACTTGATAATTGACTAATTGATTTAGGGATTCTTAATATTTATAACTATGTTATTTATATTTTTTTTTTTTATTCTTTTTTCTTTTTTATTTTTATTTTTTTATTTTTTTTTTTATTTTTTTTTAAGTTACTATTTTTTGTTTTTTCCGTAAAATCTCGGATTTTTTCTTACGTAGAAGAATCTTGTTTACACGTTTCTTATCAAATTTTGCATTGACTAGATATGATGATGGTCTTGTTAAAGTTCTTCAAATGCTTCTCGAGAGGGTGCACTCAATAATTGTAACTGATCCACAATTCGTCACATTCAATTCCATCAATTTTCGTAAGAGATCTCCCCACTAGTGTTCGGTGAATATCGGGATTAAGTTACCCCTCTAAGATAAGTTGACCGGCTAAAATTGGAACCAACTTCAGCCCTATTAAGAACTAAGATTTAGCCGTTTGTTATTACAATTATTTCTCAACATAATTACAGAAACTTTTTGACAGTGACTTGACTGATGTGGTTTCATTCGCAAAACTTTCAGCAGTTGTCATTCTTAATGATTTCGTGAAGAACATTGGTGTCTCAGTAAAACAAGAAGTTTGAAAAAGCCAACGAAGATCTATAAATACAATATTCATTGCAATAACACTTTTCCAGTGAACAGTTCTAATAACAATGCATGTGTTCATAAATCAAGAAATGAAGCGAATGAACTAAACGTATAAAATGAGAAGAGCTTGCTTAATATCAAATAACTTGAAAATACGTGCTTGTGAATATTTTGCAACGAATCCTTTTGCTGTTTGAACTACGGTATGAATTTCTTAATGCAAAAGAGAAGTTCTTACTCGAACGAATTATCACTTTATTCAATCGGCTTCAAGAGAACAGATTTATTTGACATTGATTTCACTATGTTAATATATCTCACTCTTTCTTTACTAAATTCATCTAAAATTCGACCTGAACAACAATGAATCAAACTAAACGTTCAAAAATTGATATCTATTTCATTCTTGAACCACTCGCAATACTTCTCATTGCTTTTAAAACGCCTGCTACTAAGACTTATAAAAAAAAAATTCCACCGTCGTTGGTAGACTAAAGTCATCAGGTTCAACTTCGATAAGCTCAACCTGTAGCTTTTTTTTTATTAATTTCATTCTTTCAGCAGACCATTCACGCAGCTCAACAGCCTTTGAAATGCGGTGTTGTCTTCTTATATCTCTCTGCTTGGGATAGAAAGAATAAACTAGTTACTCATTTGCTTACAAAATTATAGATTTGTATGATTCGGCAAAATGCTTGTAAGTACGAAAATAATTATCAAAAAACTTCATCAACTTTAACTTCGTTGGAGAATTCATGAAGGTCAATATGGGACATAATGTCGAATGTAAAACCTAATTAAAGCAATTTACAAATTTGTTCTTTCTACTAAATTTGAAAAATAAAAACAGATGCAAACTTGGGCATTTGTTCTGCAATGCTTAGGAAATCAGCGAAAATAAATAAGCATTTATATACGCCATTTACATAGTATGTACATTTAACACTAAAAACCTCACTTCGTATATTAGTTGCTCTCGCTCTAGTCTCCATTTTTTGTACCACAACACAATTGATATTGATGCTGAACAAGAAATTAAAGGCTTTTTTGCATCATTGAATTAATTAACCATAATGAAAGTCAACAGCTAGTTCTGATTTCGGAAGACAAATGCTTTTTAATCCTTCGCTAAATACATAAATATTTAATTACTATCAAATACGTTGTATAAAATACCGTAATTTCATTTCAAAAATTCATTTCAAAAAGTGAATAAGTAACAAATTCGACAGAAAGTCTGTTTTGTCTGGTAATCGTCGTAAACTTGATGTGAGGGAATGATATGGATAAATTTGAAAGCAACTTGAATTCAAGCGGAATTTTTAATCTTGAATGAAAGTCTTCATATTCATTAATATGAATCTCATTTACATAGTGCAGTCAAGTTCTATTGCAAAGGTGGGGGTTATATTGTGTCACAATTTGCTCTATGAAATTGCAGCACAAATTTTAACAGTGAATTTTAATTACCATTGAGTTTAATTTATATGATTGAGTTTTAGATCGCTCTTTTTAATAGTCCGTATCAACTGTGATTAAACTATCTGCCTATGAATGTTTTCATCATGATAGGCAGAAAGTGAAAGTTTTTATTATGATGTTGCTTTAATCAATCACAGATATTGTGATAATCCAAAAAATGAAACCTCGAAACTTGACACCATCAAAGTCAACTCTTCGTTATACTCTTCCATGAAATTGAAAGAGATCAACATGACCACGGCTACCAATATGTGATATTCAAAATCAAGACTGTCGTCTTTGCCAATTCTAATGATATAAATCATCAAATGACAATTGACAATTCTCTTCCGTCTTTGTCTTTGATAGTTTGGCTGAGTCCACTAGTAATACTTAACATGCTGAACAGAGTAATTTGGCCGAATTCTAACTCTGTGTCTTTGATAATAACATTTGTTATTCAAACTATGGTGAAGAAGCATTTTTATAAGTCGAATATTATTCAATAAAATTTTAATATTAGCTGTCTTGTTCGCTCACCGTTAATAATAATTTTTTTTATGTGAATTATTGAATGACATTACAAACTTTTGAGTCAAATTTACGCCGAATCAACTTCAAAGCTACTGAATTTTGTTACTGTGAAAATTGGATAATACATTTCGTTCGCTTGAAATTTTTATTGACAAGGAGTGTTCGTAATCATAATAGCAAGATTAAACAAGTACATGTAGAATATCTATACCTGAAATTTTGCTGTACCTTAATCCATATGGAATAGTAATATCTGTTTAAGGCTTTACTTGCTATTTTGTTTCTTCGTTGAGGGCTGTAATGATTATACTTCTGTCTAGAATTCATCCTTTACTGTAAACTACCTAGGTTTTGGCTTCAATTTGGAAGGCCAGATGCGAGAGGATATGTTTGGATTTTATGGTTATCGAATTAATTCATCAGCTTATTACACCGAGTTTTACTACAATAATGTAAAACGTAACTCAACGGCTTTTATAAAATTGATTGCATTTTCAATTGCGTTTACCTTGTTTTCCATTGCACTTTAAAATGAATATATTGAATGATCATAAATAAAGAAAGGCAATCCTTTTACAGGATGGCTTTTTTGATTTTGGAACACAACTATTTATGTGTAGAAATTTAGTGGGGTATTTGTTTTTTGAAAGCGTGTAAAGGTCAGAGATTTCGGGATTGACAACCTGTTTGTGCCTAGTCATCAGTCTAGTAATCTTGCTTGTGTTTCCATTCTTTCCTCGACGGTCTAGCAGGATATTTTGGTCGGCTTGAATTAAACAATTTGCCTGGAAACCCTGTTACTGTTTTATGTGAATTATGTTCAAAAAAATTTTTTTTTTTTTTGCAACAACAATTAGATTACATGTTGTAGACATTGAAGGCTAATCATCAACGGCGTCTTTTTATTTATACATAGCAATATGTGTTGAAAAAACTAATCTTCCTAATTAACAAATTTATCGACATAAACCTCATTTACAAATTTAGGTCCTCAGTATTTTAGAGTTTTTACCACATTTTTTCTTTCTTCTCACCTATGTATTTCCTAATATATTTGACAATCACTCACGTATGATGAGTATTCATCCCTTTTCAATCATTGATTGCTATTGTTTCTTTTTACTAATTACTTACCCCAACTACACTGAAAAAAATTCATATTTCACTATTATGTACATTATCCATTCACATTGTTGTAGTTTAAGGCCGTTATAAATAAAGCTTAATAACTCATTTTGACAAATCCTCAATATGATAATTTTTGATCATGATAATACAAGGTATGTCCTATTTTAACAAGCTTTTCAGTCTGAGGTGAGAACCTCATCTATTAATGTAAGTTACTTTTCTATTCAGTTTGAATTGCCAGCTAGCTTACCACAAGATAATTCATAATTGCTAATTTCATGAATTAATCCCTATCAAACTATTTTCAATACCTAGCTATTTATAATTCTGAGTCTCAACTTTATTTTTAAAAGACTTTCAATTGGTATGCCGAACAACAACCAACAATAAACTTTGATCTGTGCTATAATAAATCAGACACTAGAAGTAAATGCCTAATAAATGAAATCTTTGATAGTGTTATCAAGATACAGCAATGATAGATCTCGTTGAATGCTGATTTGGCTTATTTATCATTCAAATCAAAGCTAAAATAGTAAACTTCAGCACTAAACTTTACACTTACGTAAATCTTTTGTGACCTAAGTTATCGCGAACGGTACTTCCCTTATTGTTAATTACTTCGTGATGAGTGTCCACAACAGTGTTTGATGCAAAAGGGGTACAACCATCAAATGAAGTGTTAGGTAAGGGAGAATCAATAATGTAATTGAGACTAGCTTAGCGATAAAATATTAAGAGGTTTGTTGTTTCCGTGTTGGTCTGTAAAATAGATCGGGGTTTTACTGTAAAATCTTACATTAGTAAGACAAAAGCTGAAAATATTTTTCTTTAACTAAATAATGTTACTTTCGCTACACCCAATATTATATAAATTCAACTCCAAACTATTTGTAGTTTGCAACAACCTAGACACTTTTTTGTAACAAATCAAATATATGAATTACTCAGGACTTTAACCTCGTCGTTTTCCCTTTATTTCGCTATCGTGAATGTTTGAATTAGGTTGGATTGGGTTGGATTGGGTGAGTGATTGTTGCAATCTACTGTTTCTATCGTCTGCAGACATTTCTAAACTTTAGTGGATCAACTTAAAAATTTGTATTATATATGATATTTGGTATAATCTACATTGAATATTTAAATATAAAACTACTTACATAGATAAGCGAAACCTCATCCGTTCATTTCATTCTATTTTTTAAATTAAAAGTTAAAGTTTGGAATTATCAATATTTCACGAAACGAGTGAATAAGCTTAATTCATGAAATTAGTCATTCTTAAAATAGTTATTTAGAATTAACATTAGATAAGCTGGGTAGTAATTCCAATTGTATAGAAATAAGATACATACATGAGGTTTCCCACCTCTTATTGAAAAGTTTACATTAGAAAGTAATCAGAATATATTATAAAGTTTGTTGTAATAAATTAGATATCGAATTAAAATTTTGAAATAGAATTATTTGTCAAAATGAGCTTTTAGCTAGAAGCGAGGTGCTGAAAGAAATGCAGCTTCAGCAGTAAATACTTTTCTATATATTGAGTATTCGATATATACTGTATTAGTTATCATATATAATACAAAACTTTTAGTTGATACCTTGAGTTTAGAAATGACTGCAGAAAATTGAAACAGTAGATCGCAACATAAAGTACATCAATAGCGATGAGCTCGATATGTCAAAGATTGCAACTAACCTCAATCTTTCGAAAGAGCCAATCATGATAAAATTAAAGCTAAAGTTCGAAATCAGCAACAATTTTGTTATAAATTAGTTGAATGAAGTTTAGTTTCAAATCAAGACATTTTCATAATGTTGAAAATTAACACGAAATGAGATGATACGTAATTCAAGTTGAATAGAAAGGTAAAAAACATAACTTGATGAGCTTCTCACATCATACTGAGAACTTTGTATTTAGTAAATAACTAACGATTTATGTTATGTTAGATATCACATTATGGATCAGAAATTAAGTCATCGCCCAAGTCATTTGTTCACCAAGAAGTATTGCAACAAATATGACTGTGAAGACCATAGAGATATACGTTAGTAACACTGTGAATAATATAATAACATCACACATATATTCGTTACGATGGTGAGGTCACATAAAACGCGACATAAATATTGACGATAAATACGACATTATTTGCGACAATTATCTGCGACATAAGTGTGACACTATTAATGACAAAATTATAACTTCGAGATCGAGCACATAACAGCAAAATAAACTGTATCCGCCTTCTCCCTGACCATCATAAATACATAACCAGGTGAAACCTTTCGTCTAGCAACAAGAAATGTACTCGTTGTAAATTAAAGATGAGAAATATTCTTTGCTGAACGCAGCATAACATTATTATTGGAGTGAAAAATCGGCGCTCATACTTACTTAACATATATATAACTATTCAAGATAGTGGATATGTTCATCTATTTATACAGATCAATTCAATGCAATTCGTACTACCGGTTTTCGTACTATAGAACCTTCTGGAACATTCTTTAATGTTCCAACACTAATCTCACTCCTCTACTCCTAGATCAAGTACCGCTCCAACTGATGTTTAGTTCCTCAACCTCTACTGGTGAAACTATCACTAATTAGATGGTTCACTTTCAGCACGGTTAGCATCAATAAGATCATTTCCCAGCTCGAGTCCGGATAGTAAGTTCTAATAGCCATTCCAATTTTGGTTAATCTCAATTCTTTGTCTCACTCGGCTCAATTCAGAGCTCAACTATTGCTGATTTCCATCCTCAAATTTAGTCCAAAAACCTCTGATCAGTTTTGAGTTTAATAGTTATTGAACATTTCTCCGAGCTTTATTCTTAGTAAGTATTTGTTGTTGTAATTGACTAGCTCTTAATGCGTGATTCGTGATTAACTTTAGTTTCTTCTAATAAACTCTTTATTAAACTAAATATTTATATATACTTTTATATAAACTATTTTCACTAATTCTATATAAAAACTATTCCCACTTAATTGGGAATTCCCGTTTATTTATATTAATCCAATTCAATACAATTCTGATTATCTGTGCTTTTGTTATCTTATGTAATTTTTTGTTATTATCTCACAAATTTTATAAAAAATTTAACGAATTTTTACAAATTTTGCTGATATTTAGAATTTGCAATCATTCAAGATATCTTGCTGAACAATTAATCAAATAGCCCTATGAATTCTAAATTGTAGATGTCTAGTTCATTTTTGTACAATATATAACATATTTGCTAAAGACCAAAACCTAATCAAATTTCCATTTCTGTTGAGAATACGGTCTGGTATTACCAAGACTTGGTACTCCTAAACGAGTAGGATGGTTCATCATAGAATCTGAGCTGGTCTGTTAGCTGGCTGTCTGGCATTGACATGGAGCTGACGACCCTGTTTGGAGAGATAAGAGATCGGGCTACTGGAGGTGAGGACATTCTTCATCGAGTTGAGTTCGCATAGCAGTTAGTGTTAGGTTAGCGAATTAGTATTGCTTCTGTAACTTCAAATCTTCCATTAGTATAACGTTTTTAAAAGATTTGCTTTTAATCATACAATATGTCTTGCTACTCGACATACCATATAATTGCAACTCACAATACTATTTGTCGTGATGATCCACTAACACAATTTGATTTAAATTCTGGTTTAGGTAATGTGACCATAAATGACTTCATCATTCAACCTCGCCACTTTCAATAGTCACTTTAACAATGATTCATTATATTATTCAGCTACTTTCATAGCATAATCACGACTAATTTCGGCTTCCAGTAAAATTTAATAAGCTATAAAATCTTTTGAACTCCACGATACCTGAATACACTTCTAGCTACTTGTATGTCTAAGTGGCTCGGTTTATTTAAATATCGACTGATAAAAGCAAAACAAAAGCAAGGTCAACTAGCCACAAAATCATGTGTAGGTTGATATTGAAATTTTCATATTAAATACTTTCTTGCTTAATTTTTCTTTTATGCCTAATGCTTCTCAACTAATTCTCTTCATATTGTTGAGGTTAAATTATAAAGACACTTCTATATCTCACAAAGCACGGATTTGTTGTAAGGAGAGTGTTCGAGTTATTGGACACACAAAGTAGTGTAGAGCTACGATCATATGATATTCCAAGTAGCAAGAGCAGTTGCCACAGACAATAGCATTTCCAAGAGAAGCCAACTTGTGTGGGAAATCTACTGGCTCGTTTTGTTGTAATTCAAAACCTCTAGCTGAACAACTCATACTCCCTTAGATAAACACTTTCGATAATTTGACATTTAACTAAAAGAGACACTCACTAACATTAGCCCCTCAATATGAAATGGGCACTATTCATGTTATCTACATTTCTAAAACTGGAATGACTAACCGGCTCATGTCATGTTAATTCTGAATAGCCATTTTAACAATGTCATTTTAACCTGACAAACTTTATCACAAGACTTGACTTGTTGGGATCCATGAAACTCCATTCTTGGTTGAGAAAGTATGGCATATTAATGCCGCCTAACAAAAATCCAACCATGGAGCTAGTACTTGAAGCGACTCAAAACTTAGCTACTCGTGGCTATAGTTTAAAAATGTTTCGAAGCAGCAATGGAAATATTACTTAACTTCTGGCATAAGGTTGACTCATGAAGTCAGGCATTGAAAAAGAGGCTATTGCGGATCAAGAGTTATCCCTTATATTCTATATAATGATATCATCTATTGTCACCCTTACTATACTACTATATTAAGTTCCAATCAACTATTAATTATGTCAAACTTGAACTATAGAAACGTCTAGTTTCAACAGGCACTTGTCTTCAAATCAACAAATTCCGAATCAATTTAACATACTCAGTCAGCGATGGAATGCATTACACTCTAAACGTACGTTATTTCTATGAAATTATTCATACAGCAGATACAGATGTCTTTTTCCTTATAGCACACATATCACTTTGGGAAAAGTCATAGATAGGCTCCAGAAACGTTATGTCTGGTAAAGAATTCTAAGATAGCCTCGTTGGCGTAAGATAGGGGCTAACTAGGTAGTAGTGGGTCTAACATGCGAAGGGTTACGTCTTACTCTTGTTTCAATTAATTAAGTTAGCACCCCGAACAATCTGTGACTGATGCCCAAAATCTTTTTTATGTACTATTTTACTCTATCATTTGTTATACGGTGAAATATCGAATGTATGGAATTCTGAATTATTCAAATTCAAAATCATTGAATACTTAGTGCAAATAGTAGTCGTTCATAGTTTGCTGGTTTCAGTGGGTACCTTAGGTTTGCCGCTCATTTTCATATGGCCAATACGATGTTCTAAGGTTTGGAAAGTATTGGTGGACACTGTAAGTTTCTTTATACCTCTGATAGATGATGTGGCCGTAATAAGTTGAGAGTCTAAGACGGTGCATATTTTTCTTTAGTAAGTGTTTCTGTGTTAGCTGTTCATAGTATGGTCCCACTACATTTACCTTATTCCAGCTTAAGGCACTGCAGCTTGGCATCTCCCTTTATTACTTTGATATGTCGTTGAGTAGGAGATAATAAGTTGTATTGTCTGCTTTCAATATACGATTCGGCCAAATTCGTAGAAACCTATGATCAATTAAGGCTTTTTACCCTGACACCTATTTTATCTCTGTACGTATTGAGGTTAGGCACAAGACTCAAGTGTAAGCTATTGCCTAAGTTCTTAAGCATTTAGAATACTACACCAATATGTCTTTTGAGTATTGAAATATCATACAACAAATCAGAATTCGTGGGAGTTCTGCTAATGTAGAATGAGCAATGTTACTGAATGAGGGATGCATTGGTGCAATCATGGCTTCCTACTATGCGTGAAAGGCTTCAATTACTACCAAGTCTTAACTTGATAGAGAAGGTAATATTATGAACGAATTAGCAGTACCAAGTCTCCTTAATTCAATAATTAGTATCATTAAGCCAGAAATGTAGCAAGCTCTGCTTGGAAATTGAACATGCTGTACCTAAATCAGCTTGTGTTGGTATGCATCTTTTTCATCTTTCGGCGGGCGTGATAAAGATGGATCAAAGATAGTAAGTTCCTTTCACGTTTTCACTTACACCCAATTCGTATCTGTTGAATGTTAAATTTGAATGTTTCTTTGACTTAAGGTTGACATGATTGATAGTTTGATTGGAACTTAATTAGTAGTATAGTAAGGGTCACAATAGATGTTATGATCATATAGAATATAAAGGATAACTCTTAATCTCTATGATCATTCCCTTACTAGAAAAGTGGCGATCACTTTCCATTTACATTCCAGCGAACCCAGTTTTTACAATCTTGAATTACAATCATAAGGCATATTACTAACATATTCCTATTATGCAATAGTCACTCGTTGCAATATACTCTAGAATAGTCTTTACACATATTCAAGAATGTTTTGGTGCGACCGATTGAATACTAGTAATATGTAACACTACAATAGTAATATTCAACAGTATCGAGAGAGAAGTGCCAAAATTCTCGATCAAGGTTATCTAAGACTTCCCCATGCCTGATGTGAATGTTCCAGTGGATCTTGTGCCAACTAAGGTGATAGCGGGACGTAAGTTCTACGCAAAGAACATCCCTAGAACCTGCTACACGGACAAGCGTCTTTCGCTTCTTAGGTTGTAAAGAAGTTTTTTTTGGTGTGTATAGTTGTGTGCCCATCTTTGAGAAATCATAAAACTTTAAAATAATTGGTACTGTTGAAGTTTGGAAGTTCAAAACCAATTTAATTCAACTACCGCATTCCAATATCTTGGACAAATTTTGCTTATGATTATAGTTATGATGGCAATTCGAACTGCTAGGTTGCAGAGACGGGAAACACTTCAATTCGTTTGGTGATCCACATGACGATTTGAAAGGCGCGTAATTAAGCCATCTAATCAGTTCCTATGGTCCAAGTATTGATATGTTTGATACTCTTATTCACCAAATCCTTTAGGTTTTAAAATGTGAACAGACACCAAACTAACATTAATTGACATAGACTAGTTTATATGCAAATGGTTTGATGTTAAATTCGTGTATAGTTATAGCTTTTAAGAACTAGTTTCAGACGGGAAGATTAAGATTCGTTGTCAGAACATAATTGTGAATGAATTAGATAGCTGCATTAGACCTCTGCTGAAGTTAAACTCGAAAAAAGTGCTCGACGATAATAAAATAGTCAAATACTTGTGGTGATTTGAATTCAAATTTGTTCCATGCCTCATATAAGATATTATAAATTTATACACTAATCGCTCTCTATTCTGAATGACACGCGCACATAAAAATTCAGTTTAAACCACCCTTGTCTTAAGTGCATGATTGTACATTGGTGCTTGTCGATCGTCTGTTAGAAAATACTGATCTTACATGATTAATTCAAGCTAAGAAAGGGCTGATTGAACCCAAATGTTCACTTGTAACAGGATAGTTGGAAAAATTGGGAGTGATCGTTACGTAAAGTATAGCTTTCGTTCAATTCAGTCAATTGCATGAAATATATCGCATTTTGTGCTTTATGACAGTGTTTTATTCAATCAATGACAGCTCGATGGTTTCTGTTGAATTTGAATGTTTCTTTGACTTAAGGTTGACATGATTGATAGTTTGATTGGAACTTAATTAGTAGTATAGTAAGGGTCACAATAGATATTATTATGATATAGAATATAAGGGATAATTCTTAATCTCTATGATCATTCCCTTACTAGAAAAGTGGCGATCACTGTCTATTTATGTTCCAGTGATCTCCACTCTTCACAATCTTGAATTACCAATCAGAAGGCATATTACTAACATA